>CANXYI012123807.1:0-12983 GCA_948208565.1 Hura crepitans
AATCAAGAAAACCTATCTAAGGCTAATTGGTGATAATGGTATTATTTAGTGAGAAATCAATATATTCACCAAAATTAAGCAGCTTAGTTCTAAATGCAGTTAATAGCATGAATGCTTTACTCATGATCACTAATATGCAAATTTCCATTAAGATTGAGAAATGTCGTACAAGTAATCGAATTCTACATGCATCATCTATTTTCAAAATTAAAAGTATTATCTTTACTTTTTCTTTTAAACATTAATGTTTTATTGTCTTTAGCTATACCTAAAATCCATTTTTTGTAATAGTCATCAGCATTAATACTACCAATTATATAATCAGGTAGATTTCTCAGGATGGCACATTATTTCCATAACTCAAGAAAGGAAGATAAGAAGTGGCATGTCAAAAGACCACCTTGAAACCCCAGAAGCTCAGAAGGGACCCTTTGTAATAAGTCAAATTTTTGCTAAACTCGGGAAGGAATATAAAAGGTAGCATGCCTTAACCTAATCAAGGGAATAGAGTCAGCATAATAGAAGAGAGAAAAATGACTGATCTTTCACCAAGGACATCTCCATCATATTGTGACAACAGTACCAAGCCATATAGTCTAGTGTTCACACGAATCATACCTCATGATGAGCCTCCTCTTGCAATGATGATTCAGGGCATATTTCAGCCAAAGTCTTTCAGGTGGAGGAATAAGTAACCCTAATTTCTCTTGTAGCCAAATCTATAAAAAAAAGTCTGTTAGGTTAGAAAATTCGTAAAAGACCACCTAGCAAAAATTAGGCAAATTCGCTAGTGTGAAAACCTTCATAGGCATACTAGGCAAAAATTAGGGTTAAAAGAAAATAAAATTTAGAAGGAAAACCCATGACGAGCTCTCTACATATACCTGTAGGAGGAATGGACTTCTGACAACAAAATCACTATCCCTTTCTTCAAAGCATCCGATCCTCGAATGGTTTAGCCAAGAAAACACTAAAAGGGTTACAACTAGAGTATATTTTAGTTAAAAGTTGAAGAGTCTTAAAGTTATAGAACTTATCCTTGGAAGTAACCATAAGCCAATTGCCAAGGATACATAGTAGTATGCACTTTGCCCATTGTATATAATTGATAGGAAACTAGTAAGCATGGTCTAGAATTGCTCGCAAGGAAATTGAGCCAACACCTAGCACTACCTTTTAAGACATGATGGGAGAAAGGCCCAAAGCAAGGACAATATCTATGGGATAATGGTCCTCAAAAGATGGTAAGGCTAAGAGATCATTTAGAGTGATTTCATAATCCAAAATAATAGCAAAGTCTTCTAAAGTTGGGGTAATCTTTTGGTGTTTGAAGATAAACACATGCAAAATGGGGTCCTAATATTATACAGTTGCATTCAAAAAATTATGATCAATATGTATTTTCCTCAAGAATCTAAGGGAAGAGAAACAAACAAGGGTAGGTGAAGTCCAAAAGGCCTTTTGTTCCAAAATCTTAAACAAATTTTGGCTAAAGGAAGACATGATGGGAGCCTAACATAAAAGATGAAGAATGGGGTATGTATAAGCCAAAACCCCACCTTTCCTTCTCTAATCAGGACTGGGAATCCAAAACATGCAAGGAGGTCTGCACAGATCTCATAATATACGAAGATGGCATCATAAGCTGCATGGACCAAGATAGCATGTCCATAGTAATATTTGCCTCTTATTCAAAATCTTGTATGGTCAACGTCCGTATGGACCAGTACATCTTAGGTCTATATGAACTAGCACATCTTAGGTCCATATAGACTTATACTCATTGGAAATAATAGATTGTAGTGGGTGCTAAAAATCAATTCATGTACTGTTTCATAGATAAATGTATTTGAGAGCAAATATACTTCAAAATAAAGTTGAAATTGGATATACACAAAATCTTGAGTTTAAAGTATGTATATATAAAAAAAAGAGAAGAAAAGTGCCATCCATCTTATTCTTTAGCATTGTCCTCTTCCTTTGTGTCCTCATCATTAAAGGAAATCACCAGCTTCTTTGCAACCTTAAAGGCCCTCACCTTCCTTCGAGCCTTACGATGGGCAGTAACCCTTCTTGACAGTTCACTTTGCAAGAGAGTGAAGGATCAATGCATGACATACATAATATACATAATTACATAAAATTAACCACAACCAAAAAATGGCTCATAGAAAGGACTTAGATTTCATCGATCATGGCTCTTCTAAAGGCCTCTACCACATGAGCAGTCCTCTCCATGGGAGCTCTTTTCCCCTTATAAAAAAATAAAACACTAGTGACACTTTAAATTCAAATAAGTGTGAATGATCAACAAAAGGTCATACCAAGGTTGTGTTTTTTAGCTCGAAGGGAACTAGTCAATTCTCCTCTCTACAAAGACAGGCAAAAGATAGCTCCCTATCAACACCATAACGCATATAGCTCAGCTCGAGGATGTTAATCAAAGTGCCAGTGACCTTATTAGGCAATGAGCCTGACCTATAGATGGACTAGAAACTTTGTTACATGCAAGAGGTAGTGAGAACTGAGAACCAGGGGAGTTGGGGGTAGTTCGTAGTCGTTTCCTCGATGAAGAAGGGCTAGCTCCATAAGCAGTAGTAGGCTATAACACAACACATAGTCAATAGAGATAGTGGCGATGTTGTATTAGCGAAGCTACATTCTAAGGGCCTAAAAATGGTCAAACCCACCTATCCATTACCAAGTACTGATGAGGCATGTCTAGTTCACAAGGTTAAGCCAACAAATGAAGCTCATATGCCCAAACCTACAATAAGAAGAAAAGTACAAAGTTAAAGTCATAGAAAGGCTACATGTGAAAAGAAAAGGATCAGAATGAGTCACTTACCAGTACACCTGATATAAAGCCTTAAAAAATCGATGACTCTTTTTGGTACGAACAACCATGTCTAAGCTCCAAAATACCCATATGAGAGATGAGTAGCACCAATTCCAAGAATCAATTTTATCAATTTGCTCTAAGATAGGGAGAAAACTCTAGCTCACAGTACCATTGGTGTTGGCAAAAAGTGTGGTACCCAACAGATAAAGAATGAAGTAGCGAATGTATTAATTGACCTCTAACTGACCAAAAAGGGCCTCATCTACCCATTTCTCATGCAAATCAGTGCATCAAATGCTCCGATGTGATCCTAAGGAGCGAAGCCCAATAATTCTCTCACTTCTTGCAATTGGAGTGAAGGATAGCAATAACAAGTGTCAAATGCAATGGCATGTCTAGTGCATGGAACCCCAGTAATAAAGGCCCAGTCAAAGGGCATTATGGTTATCTCTCTAAAGGCCAGGTGAAAGGTATGCATAGTGTCCATCCATCTATCTAGTAGTGCTCTCAAAGCTTGTAAATCATGATGAAAGTCTCTGCTAACTAGATGGTCTATAAACATCTGGAATCTGATAACTCTAACCTTATTTTTCACTAGCACAGGCATGGTTGAATACCATTATTAAGGTTCAAAAAGAGTATCCCCACATTTAAGATGTGTCTGCAAAAGAGGCAAAGACATAAGTGTCCACACAGACTAACATTTTAAAAAATAGGTCCATATAGACCACAAGTGGAAGGGCTATAATAGGTCCGTACAGACTACATTCATAAGCAAATATAAGTCTACACAGACATATAGTGGTTACTAATAAGTCCGCATGAACTTTCTAGTCTATCATATATAAAATAATCTTATATCACATCCTTATGATGTTGGAATGGACAATTAAAGGTAAAGTCTATATGGACCAAGCATGCCCTAGCAAAATAGGTCCACACGGACTTGTCAAACCAGAGACAATTCACATTGCAAAAAAAGAAGGAAAATCCAATCAAAACCCTAATGAGGCATACAAGTGAAAGAAAACACACTTGGGGGTAAACCTCAAAGCATATATGGTGCATCAAATTTGCCAAAATTAGAGTCGAGTCACTAAACACAACTCTATTTGTTGAAACGGCACTTCGAGGTCAATTGATAGCCATAGAAGGCATAAAACCAATTAGAATTAGCATCAAAACATCTTCCACTGGAAGAAAAGAGGAAGAATGGGTCCTTATACTCATCAAAATGAGGAGAATCATTAGAGTTCCCTCACTTTCATCGAAGGACGATGAGTGAGACCCACTGGTAGCATGAGAAGCCATCAGGAAGGGCTTTTCAGTGAGAGAGAAAGTAGGAAAAGAAAAATTGTAACAATTGTAAATGAGAAAAAAAAGAGGGAAAATGAGCGGTTATCACTCTATCACGACAGGTCTGCACGGACTTGTAACCTTTAAGTTCGCACAAACTTTATTTAACCATAGTCTGCCCGGACTTATGCCAACTTTGTCCACATAGACCTATAAACCACATGGCTCCTAGAGACTTCACAAGACATCTCTCAAAAGCCAGATGGATGCTATGAAATTTTCAATATCTAATTGATGTTTTATGACATTTTGTTTTGTAGGATCGACACAACGTCTAATCTAACACTCTCAAGATTGACTCAATGTCCAATCAAACACTCTCAAGATCAACACAATGTCTAATCCAACACTCTCAAGATCAACACAACATCTAATCCAACACTCTCAAGATTGACTTAGCGTCTAATCCAACATTTTTATGATCAACTCAGAGTTTAATTCTCAAACTCAAATTCAGCCTAATAAGCCAATCCACTGCTTTGGGTTCAGCCTCATAAGCCAATCCACAATAAGTAGGCATTCATATTTAGTATAACTTTATGTCAGGTAAACATTTCTGACTTGTGTACTTTGATATGCATTGTTGTTTTACAGCACACACTAAAGTGGGGGCAACTATAGACACCTCGCTTTTAAGCCATGATGATAGCCAGAGATAAGCTCTCAAGTAATAGCACAAGCCTTCAAGAAGAAGGTCTGCATGGACCTATTAGATAATATTCGCACAGATTAATGTAAAGACTGGCCTAAAACTTAGACCATAAAGCCCATGGATTGGCATACTTAAACTTAGTTTGCATAGACTAGTACGTACAAGTCTATATAGGCTTGTTGACAAAAAAGCCTTCCAGAAGCATAATTCTTCTTATTTAGATTAGGATTTAGAATCTTATTATGATTCTAACCTCTTTTTGAATGAAAAAAACTTTAAAACCTAAGCCTATAAATATTTCTCTTAGACCAAGGGAAAGGGGGAGGTTGAAAAACCTATTCTTTTAGCACATACATCACATTCAAGAATCTAGAATAAAATCCTAAATAAAAATACATCCACGCGACCCATTACCTTCATGAAAAAGTACTTTTTTTCAAGTCTCCACATTCTCATGCCATTGCTTGAAGAGTGTATTCATCCAGGTAATATCTGAGGTCTCTTCCATTTTTCATATTGCTTTCATGGGCCTATGCCCTATAAAGATTCATTGTAAGTGAGGCAATTCCTTGATATTGCCACTTTAAATCATAAGGTGTAGGTCATTGTCATGAGATATTTCATAGTGTACTATTCATTATTATCATGCTATGTTCATTATATTATGTTAATTTGCATTAAATAGACTTAATTGTGAGCATGATGAGGTCTGCGCGGACTAATATTTCTTATAGAATATGATGAATTGGTCTACATGAATTTATATCTAATAGGTATGACCCAGTATTTTGGATGTCCTACTGTAATCTATTTGATTTTGTTTGTTACTCTATTACATTAACATGATTATGTCATTCATGAAAATACATATTGACATATAGAGAACTATCATGTGGTCCATACAAACTCCCTTTCATGAGGGTTGTAGTCTACATAGACTTACGGGTGATAAGTTATGTTATGTTTATTTAGCTTTGCTTTATTATTTATACAAGTAATTGTTCTTAATGTATAAGTTTTATATGTGTCTATATCTTTGTAATTTCTATATGTTTCCTCATATGCTCTCAATTTAATGGCATTTGACTTATTATCTTTTGAGTTGACTCATAGGACTGAGAGTCTAGATGGACATAACTTTTCCTTAAGGATATTCTGCACAGACTAAAGCTGGAGCTTCATGGAGTCTACACGAACCAAGTGACATAGAGGCAAGACCATTCTAATGCCTTGTCTTTTAGTTATGTACTTATCATATCTTTGGGTTGTAATAGTTAGTTAATCAACCTGTTTTACACGCCAATTGTTCAACTTTCACATTAAATGATTTTTTTACCTAATTAATTGGTGTTTTCCTTAATAAAAATGGATTTGAGTTTTCTTAATCAAAAGTTACAATAACAAAAATGTATTTTAATAAAGGCCAACCTCTTAGAGATGGGAGTTAGGCAATTACTGCCAATTTCTATGGAATTACGGGTAATTGTTAGGTCACACTACAACTAATCAATAGCCAGATTTCTAGATGTATAATTATGTTATTGTAGTACCTTTTAATTTTTATAATTTACTTTCTTTACATCTAAAGGTGATATGGATGCTTAAATATAATGTTTTGCTTACTTGCTTAATATGGGATTGATAAACATTACAATATACATGGACAACATATTATAAGGGCACAAATAAGATCTGAAATTTTGAACCTTTCTAGTATAAAAGATTAGAGGTCCTAGTGTAAAGGCTAAGTGGCGACTCTATTAACCACTCTCCTCCTCGATAAAAATATCATAATCTCTACAATGTGATATACTCTCATGCATATATAATCCTAAAATGACAATTAATTAATCATAATACAAGTACACATTTAGCATGCAAACAATGCTCGTGATGGACTCGTCTTACTTGTTGTAAACACCTCTATTTTTGGTCGAGGACTTTTTTTATGTATTTGGACTTTGGCCTGATTTGAAAAGCTCGTGGTGTGACACAAATTGCATAAAAATAGGGATTTATGTTGGTAGTAGAAGGCTTGAGCCGATAAGCCAAAGCCTGACACTGATTCCAATAGGGATACAAGGGCGAAGCCCCATGATATAGACCCATTTACCCTATTGGGCCTATGATGATAACCAGAGATAGGCTTAAGTAGTAGGGCAAGCAACTTGAAACTTAAGTCTACATAGACCAACATGGCACAAGTCTGCACGGATTTGATGCTTTAAGGTCCGCACCATAATTAGCCTAAATTAAGTAAGCCCGAAGCCTAAGGTCTGCATGGATAAGCCAAAGCCCATGTCTACACAAACTAATCCAACCTAGTCCAAAGCCCATGGACTGGTGAGAAAATCATGCCTAAGTTTACACGGACTAAGCCATGCAAGTCCACACATACCTATCGACATTAAACTTCTAAAAGTGTGGAATTCCTATTTAGGCACTGATTCCTAATCCTAGAGGGATTCTATCACCTTTAAATGACATACCTTAAACCCTAAGCCTATAAATATACCCACTTTGGGGTATGAATAGAAGAGGGAGGAGGTCCTAATAGAGGAGGAATACACAAAAGACACAATTGAAGATAATTGACACAATTAGTTCTACTAGTCCTAATCCCACACTAAAATAATCATTCTTCCAAAACCTAACCATTGTCTTATTGCTTGGTGCTAATTTCAAGGTAAGGTCTGAGGTTCCTTTCATTATATTCATTAATTTATTTGAGTTGTTTGCTTAATCGATAATCTCCCATGATTAATTGTCATGTGAGGTGGTTCTATGTAATGCCCATGATAATTATAGGAGTAGGTTAACCTCTCAAATCAGTTTAAGAATGTTTTAATCATTCATGGAAAATTGTATTTGCATTTACATTCTAGAACTAATGACTAAGTCTGTGCAGACCTATTTTGAATGGTAGAAGGTCCACATGGACCTATAAATTGAATGTGTATGTGATAAGAGGTTCACACAGACTTATAAATTAAATATATATATAATATAAGGTCCGTATAGACCATGGTACGATAATAGTATCATGATATTATATGATCATTCTATTTGACTTTTTCATTAGGTCCTCACGGACCACTATTTGGTGTTATTAATCTCTTTTTTTAAGTTGTATACAAGTGATCCTTCTCATTGGAGTAGAGGTCCAGATAGACATAATATTGTTTATACAGTAGTCTGCACAGACTAATGTCAGAGCCTCATAGAGTCCGTATGAACATAATGTCGTATAGACGGAACTAGTTTTATACTTTGGATTATTTCTTTTGGTTTTATACTAATTTTTCTTCATTGCTTATTCTGGGGTTGTAATAACTAGTAAATAATTTGTTTTACATGCTAAAACTTAATCTCACATCAAATGGTTTTCTACCTAATTAATCGATGTTTTCTAATAAAATGGCCAATCCCCTAGAGATGGGAGTTGGGCAATTACTGTTAATTCTTATGAAATTACGGGTAATTATCAAGCCATGCTATAACTAATGAATAACCCACTTTATGGATGCACAACATAATTGTTGTATGTTTTAAATACTATAATTTACTTCTTATACATAAAAAGGTGACATTACTTTTTTAAATATAATGCATGCTTACATGGAAAGGAATTGATAAACATTACAATATACAAAGAAGACATATTATTAGGGCATAAATAAGATTTGAATTCTGAACCTTTCTAGTACAGAAGATTAGAGGTCCTAGTGTAGAGGCTAGGTGGCAACTCCATTAACCACTTTCATCCCCGATAAAAATATCATAATCTCTATACCTGTGTCTTTAATAAGCTACTTTAGCTAATGCTGGGACTTGATCCACCACTTTGCCTACCTTAACTAATATCTACACATTAGCAAAGAAGCCAAAGTACTGAGCATAATTGCTCAGTGGTGTATTCTTATACTATGGATAATCATATCTTTAAATTTATGTAAATAATAATCATTCATATACTCACTCCAATTAAGTATGGGTTTCATTATCTTAGTTACTTATAATCTTTTTGTAACTATTCTATTCATAACTCTGATATCCCATACTAATTTATCTTTTCATCAAGTAGTGGTGTTATTGTCTCTCATGTCTGTTTTTGAGTATGTGTTAGATGATGATTTAGTATATTTTTCATAAGTTGTACCTTGCTACATTTTCAAAGAATACACTCACCTCTCTCATTTAATCATTTATAGTAGTTCTTACTTATTCGTTTCCTTTCACTATATTCACTTTTTTATTTTATGTCTCTTTCTACATTTTATTTATATGTATATATCTATAATTAATTTATCTTACTCATAGATACAGTTATCTATAAATTTTTGTCATATGTTCTATCTTGATATGTATAAAATTTATGATGAATTATATTCATGTATTAATAATAATGTTTGTCATTACATGATTAGTTTATTTCTCTATTAATTCAATTCATTTCTTTCTTTATTTTAATTCCTTTTTTTTCCTTTTACACATTTCTAACTTTTTTAAATATTATAATCTCTTTAATGGTAATTTAATATGCTTCATCTTGTTATTTTCTCCTTTAGTCTATGTTGGATAGACATCACTCTCATTATTGGATAACAAGATCACGATGTGTGTGGGGATATATTTTAAACCTCGACGGCTGCACTTCACCATGTCATATCTCATAATAATAATCATAAGTATACGGGGGTTTAAATCCTAAACCTCAATGATCACACTCCATGTTATAATCTATGTAGAGGCCCACATTTTAGACCTCAATGGCTATACTCTGTCATCAAATCTCAAGCTGTGTAGTGGCCCTTCATAGACCTTAGGATAGCTACACCTGCCATTAAATCTCATATATTGTGCAGTGGCCCTTCGTAGACCTTAGGGTATCTACACCTACCATCAAATCTCATATATTGTGCAGTGGCCCTTTATGGACCTTAAGGTGGCTGGACCCACATAGTATCATAAAAGATCAATATCATCTCATAGTTGTCCTTATGGATCAACCTATCATGACACTAAAGTGTCCTAGTTGCTGCTAACTCCCTAGTTAATCGATCAACCTATTTAGTAGATGTCCAACCAATATGAGCTTTAATCATTAATCATTTATCTCACTTTAGTCAAGTTTATGCATTAATGTGTTCATGTATTCATGTCTTAATACATCTTATCTCATAATTTCTTCTTTAATCATATTCCATTATAAGGTACTTATCATCATCATATGCTCATCAGAATTATGGTATACTCATTCAAGTTCATCATAACTATCCCTTTAATATCAATTTCCTGTTGTATTCTTATTATTTGTAATGTCTCTTATGTAACACCTGTGTTCCAAGGATCCATTAATAGTCTTGCTAGGTCTGGGAAATGTGTTCGGGGTGCCCGATCGCTTGCACATAAATCGAAGTAGTGACGCTGGTCATAAAACTTCGAGGGGCTTTAAATTGATGAAAAGGGAAAAATTTAAAAATTTAGCAAAACAATAATTCATTTCAAACTATAAGTTACCCCACTATGTAATAAAAATTTTTCAGGCCGAGAATGACACAGGATGTGCTTGGATGGACCTAAAAATATCAAACCTTGAAGCTCAAAAATTCCAGTAAGTCCATTATTGAAAGAATTTTTAAATTTTCAGGTCATTTGCAAATTCTCATAATTTTTTAAGTTGGCATACAAATTGATGTAGTCTAAAAATTATTCTATTGATGGAATTTGGTTGTAAAAATTTACAAGCCTATAGAGGGGATTAAAATATGAATTTTAAAATAAACGGTGTAATTTTTTGAGGTTTGTGTGAATTTTGGTGAATTTTTGAAGTTTTACCAAAAATTGAGCCGTTTTAGGATGATTCAAGTGGTTATGGGACCCATCCCTGCCTTACTAGCTAGTGTAGGGTCCATACTAAGTGGCAAAACCACTTGACAAGTGAAAAATTCCACTAAATATAAGGGAAATTTTTTTTTTTGTTCCTCTCCCTACTGGAACTAATGCCATAGAGGGAAAAAAGCCATTTTCACCTTTTTCCATTAGCCATTGCTACAAATTCTCACTAACTAAATTCATTTTGGGATGTTAGAGGGCTAAGGGAAGAAGAATTTCTGGAAAAGGAGCTCTCAACAATTCACAAAAATTCTTCAAAGTTTCTTAGCATGTGGTTGTATGTTGTGTGTGTGTAGCTAGTTGTTTTGGCATGTATCTTAGATCTATGTTATATGAATGAGTAGTATGGCATGTGATAAGTTGATCTAGTGCATGGTTATAGTGTTTTCTTTGAATGGCCAAGACATGTATTATGGGTAAGTCACTTAAAATGGCATGAAATTGTACATGTATGTGTATACATGTGTTTAGGCTATGGATGAAAGGTGGAATGTGTGATAAACATCTTGGAAATGCATGATCAAGAACAAGGGATGACTAAACCTGAGAGCTACACTAGTGAAATTGGCATGAAAATGTTGGTAGCATGTATGTAATGTGTATGCGTGATATGATATAATTATTTGAGCTATGTTTGGCTTAACTTATTTGGCATGAAATGTAATAAAAAAATGACATGAAAGATGTCTTGAAAGTGAACTTGAATTTAATTAAGAAAGGACTTGAAAAGTGGTTTGTAACATACCTATAACATGTGCATTAAAGGCTATGGATTATAAGTAAATAGTGTGCCTATCAGGACTATAATATGTGATTATGTAGTGTGGCTTTGATGCCTATGTTTTGGCCTTAGGAATGGCCTAGTGATTGTGTGGCTTAGAGCATATGAACCTTGTGTAAATAGTGGTGAAAACTATACTAAAAAAGGTTACAGAATGAATTTAAAAAGGGTTGTTGAAACTTGATGTAATAACCTATAATTGTCTAGTTTGACCTCTACCTGAATAAAAAATACCACTGGACAAAAAATGGTAAATAATTATGAAATACTTATGGAATAAAATCAAGTATAATATATCATAATTATTGGTAATTATAATATTTGAAAATAACATTAATAATTTACCCAGTAAAGCTTAGTTATTGACATACCAGATCGGGCTAAAATTAAATTGGGCTATAAAATTTATATCTATCTCTTATTCACCTAATAATATTATAAGAAGTTAATCAGTAAAGAAATAAACATAAATTGAGTTACATGGCCCATTAGTTAGACACCCATTGGATGGGTTTATCGGTCAACTTAGGGATTTTTATAGCTATTACATTGTTTGATTCAGGCAGGGCCGGTATAGTGGCTTAGGTCTATTTTAGGCTATTGTACTAGTCGGATTGTCAGAACAGATTGTGACATTTACTTGATCTTTATCGATGTAGTGGCGTAGGTCCCAAGGGCCACTACACTTGTTAGACAAACAGACCAGTCTACTGGGCAGACTAGTTTGTGACATCTTTAATCTTTAAACAGGGCTAGTACAGTGGCCAAGGTCTTGGAGGGCCACTATACTAGTCTATTGGACAAAACATATCTTGTTATTGCACCTTCGGTATTATAACTTGATTAGGCTAGTATAGTGGTTAGGGTCCAAAATATGGATCACTGCACAACTTGCTTTTCCCTCTAGGTCCAATATATTGAAGTGTCATCTTTCTAGTCGAGCCAGTTAAATTAATTGAAAAAACTATATATGCAGATTGATTATGATATGGTAAAATAATAACATGCATAATTTGACATGGTTATCTAAGTGACTGATTAGTAGGTATAATCAAGGGTATTTTGGTAATTTGGCATGTATATCACTTATTAACCTAAAAATTTAATTAATTGATTCTTACTATGGGAAATAACTTAAATGGCATAATTTGCTTGCTTTTAAATAATTAAATAAATGGTAATCTAGTATGAACCTATAAGAAGGGTATTTTAGTCTTTTGGAATGGAAAAATAAATGATAGACTTAATAACCTGATATATGCATAAATGAGATATATGACATAATTTAAATGCTTGAGTTCACCATTGAGTATATTATATACTTAGCGTACCTATTTCAGTGCACAGGTAAAGATAAGCAAGGTGCAGCCTCATAAAGCATGCAGTTAGAGTTTAGAGGATATTTGACAGAAGGTTGTGTGAATGTGTTGTATAGCTTATACACTCATTGTACTTAA
>CANXYI012123979.1:0-12396 GCA_948208565.1 Hura crepitans
TTAGCCTTAAGTATACTCAACAAATTAATAATCATGCTAAAACAAACCTATTAATATGATTTGATCATATCCAATATAGCTTAGGCCCGAGTATGCTCAACAACCCAATACTAAAGAGAACTCTAGTTTAACTCATATTAACTAAAGGCTTGCAAGTCTTATATTATCTAGGGATTTCTTCCAAATAAGTCTCATCAATGTTGCATACTTTGGTATGCTCATGCAAAGGAATTTCACATGCTTCTGCATGCATAAGCATATTTAATCTTATTAAATCGTATGTATGTTATTTAATCACATTAAATATATGATCTAGCTATGGACTTTTACTACATTGGTTTTCTTGAGCCAAAGGAAACTAATTTAGGCGAGACCCTAGGTAGTTATGCATGAATTGCAAACCCAATAAGAAATAAAAGAACACTTCTATCTATTTCTTCTTGGTCCTTCTTGGTGGGCCTTCTTCTCCATTTTTGCTCTTTGTATTTCTTCATCCTAATCTAGCCCTATGTAATCTAATTACATATCATATAAATTAGAAGACCTAATATTACATGTGAGGGGAATTCAATAAGAAAAGAAATACAATAGAAGAATAAGAAAAAAGGTTGGGATATGTTGGCCCAATTTAGCCAAAGAAAAAATTTATACAATACAAATCAATCTCATTCGTCTTTGTCCATAGCTGGTCATCATGCCAAACATATACCCTTAATATATATTTCTAATACACATACTTAACTTGTCATTTTTCAGATCCCACTTGGTTAAATTTAGTTTATTTTACAACTCCTATAAAATTAACATGCCATGTATGCTTAGCTTTGTTAAATTTTAAATATGACAATTAATCTCATTAATCAAATTAATTTCATATTTAAATATCTTTTCTAGTTTAAAAGCCATTTCAAAAAAGAAAAAATTTCAATCCAAATGAAAATTGTTTTTGGGATTCTTAGGTTACTTAAGCTTTAAAATGATAATTTTCTTCCAATTATTAGTCTAACCAATAATTAAATTACAAATTTAATTATTTAATTCAATTAATTAATTAAATTTGCATCAATTCTAGTAGCAAATTCCAATAAAATCTTTGAAATATTTAATTTAAAATTTTGAATTGCACTAATACCAAAAATTTAGTTTGTAGCATTTACCAATAAACCAATTTGTATTGTTTTGTAAAATAATTATTCCAAATGATTTTGGACCAATTCTAGTATGCATAAATAAACAAAATCATATACATTGATTACCAACAAAATTAATTCAAATTAATCAACTCAAAATTAATTTGTTGATCACTATCGATAGCAAATATAGTATATGTTCATATAACTATTACATAACTATTAATCCAATTCACATGTAATCAATTTTGGGCATTCAAAATATTAAATTAAATTTATAATTATCTAATAATTATAAACAAATAGGTCTAAAATTGAAAGGAAATAAAAACAAATTTTGACACCATTAATAAAACCTTAATTACTCTTATAGGAGCCGTCAACAACCAAAATTGTTTTCAAATAATTCTTTTAATTATTAAATAAAATCTAATTCTACTGATAAACTCTAAATTACTTTTAATTTCCAAAAAACTTATGAAAAATAATTTGGAGCTGTAAAATTAAAAGAAATCATTCGAAAAAATTTGTCCTAATTTAGTCATTTTCTACAATGAAAAAATAGCCTAAAAATTATGTTCAATGATTTTTTAAAGTACCAAGTAAAATTTAATTTTATTGGCCAATTTTAAAATTACATTTTAATTCCTTAGGAACCTAGAAAAAATAATTTGGGGCTGAAAAAATTAAAATAAATGGACTAAACAAAATTTTTCAAAACTAGTCGACAGATGTTGTCAAAACCCGAGTTTACTATTCAATTAATGATTTTAATTATCAAATAAAATTCAATTTTTTTAATCAATCACTAATTCAAAATTTAGGATTTTAGGAACCTAAAAATAAAATTTGAAATTGAAACTAATTAAATAACCAATCGAACCAAATAGCAACATTCTAGTCAACTAGCACAACAAATTTTCACAATTTTTGTTCATTCAGGAGTATAAAATCCCAAAAAAATCACAAAGCATGAAATAAAATTATTTCTAATCAGTTTCAATCTATATCTAACCATTAAAAAAGGGCTAAAATAGAAAAAGTATACAAAAAATGCAAACCAAAATTTTGAAGCTTAATCGAGAGATACTAACAAACTGCGATAATTTTCAACTTTTCGATGAAACCTAGCTATGTTACCATTACTGATTTCCATTACCTTATCCACATTGAAAATAAAGTATCTATGGAACCCCAGCAAATGTTGGAACACCAAAAAATTGAAAAACAAAAAATAATTTATATTAGAGGAAATCACAGATAAGAATTTACCGTAAATTATCTACGCAATTCCTATATGCAGCTTTCCTTCTTTTTTGCTCTTCTCACTGGTTGTTGCAAACCACAGTGATCCTCAGTTGGAAACACCTCAAGGAAATCCACACAAGAAATTCTTAAAAGAGAGTAACTTGAAAATCTAGGTGCTAGTAGGATTTTCAAGCAGATGAAGGAAGAAAAAGAAATTTATGTGTTTTCATCTGTCTATACGGCAATTTCTGCTATAGAAACTGTGCGTATGGTGGCTGTAGCTATAAGAGTTATTTATACTTTAAATATATCCTTTTTGGGTCAAATTTTGATAATCAAAATTAGTCCTAAGTCGGACCATATTAAACCCACACATTAAGCCCTACTCAATCCTATACACACAAGCCTTTTAATGGGCTTATGTGCAATCTGCTTTGGCCCCACTTTTTTAATCTTATGTGGCACTATTGTGACACCTCTTACCCGATCTAAGCACCGGTCCCAAGTATGAAGTGACATAGAAATGATATCTGAACTAAACTTGTTGGAAACATTTATTTATTAAGACCCATTTTAACAGTTTTTGAAAACATACTTTGCATGCACATTTTCATTAAAATACATATTTTCAAAAATCAATTTACGAGGTGGACTAGTAGGGTCCTCATGCTAAAATTTTGACAGCATAATGACTATACTAGGCACTATCCCAAATAGTAACATGCACAAAATAGCACTTTTAAAACATTCATTCACACATCCGGATCCATTTGACCTTTTAAACAACTCAACAACCTCAAAATTAATGCTTAGTTTCAACATCAAATCATACATACTCAAATAAAAGAAATTATACAAAAATTGGCTAAACATATGATCTTTATTAATAAAATCATAAACAAACTTTAAGAGTTACAAAATACATTTTTGTAATCACATATTAGGCCCAATCCCTCAATTACATAAGAATGCCTATAAATATTAATTACATCGCACAATTATACCAAAATAAACAAAATACGTAGCTTTCTTAGTATATCTTCTAGATTAAGGCTTTGACTCTAATCTGCTATCTCTTAAACCTATGTATCACAAAACAAAACAATGTGTTAAATGGATGTTTAGTGATGTATTCACTTTAGTATATGTATGCATTCATGCAAATCATTCAACATAGAATTAATTAACTTATATCACAATCATACTTAATTCATTTTTAAGCATAAACAAGCATTTAAATCAACCATTCTTACAATATAACATTAATTAATCATATAAGGTCTTAATTCCATCTTATGCATAACTTACCATTTATATTAAATTGCATTTTCAAACATATCCAATAAATAATATTCAAAGATGCACATAATGTATATTTAAGTTCTCTAATTTGTTTATTAAGTTCTTTTAACCATTTGTTGCCTATTATAAAAACACAACTATCCAAAATTGGATCACGGGACTAACTAGGCCTAGAGGCCATAAACTGGACTCGTAGGTCATAATTAGACCTAAAGGTCATAACTAGACCCATAGGTCATTGACTGGACCTAAAGGCCATAGAAGTGCCCTTAGGCCAAATATAGTTTGCCCGAAGATCAATTAGTGCTCAAAGGTTAAATTAAGTACCCATGGGTACCTTAGTAGCTAACTAAACTCCATAGTTGACTAGTCAACCTATCCAATCTAGGTTGTCTAATTGTATGGGGCAATTACCATTATAATTAGGTTTCACCTTATTATGTAGCTTTTAACATCCATAATACCTTTTTTCCATCATTATCATGATTTAATATTTAGATCATGAATTTCAAGAGTATACTAATTTATTCATGTTTTTATATATGCTTACAACCTAATATAGGTCATGATGTGGATTTAGCTTATATCTTAGCCCATTACATGCCTTAGCATAATTAAGCCATAAACAACTTCACCAAATTAAATGTGTACGTGCCATAGTATTCACATTTTAACCATTATTAGCACATTTCCTTTCATTCAACACAATTTTGATTCATTTATAATCCACATATACACATAAATAATTATCATCAATATGCCTCCATCAATTCAGCCAATACATGCCATTCACTTACAAATATTATTTTATACTAATACAAATTCCACATTAATTCATAAAAATGCCTAGAACATGCCATTATCAAAATACCATGATTTAACTCCATATTATTCCCTTATAAGGCCATTCGACCATAACATAGTTTAAACCATATTTCTCCTCTACATGACTCTAACCTCGTGCCATTTCACATGTTCTTCTTTATTATGATCATAATATCCAAAGTTCCTTACCATAGTAGTCATTTAGCCATATCAAAGTTCACATTTAATTATAATATAGTAACATGAACATACTTTATATTATTATGTCATATAACCCTTTCATGACCCAAAATGCCTAATACATGCCATAATCACATTTTTGGCCATCACATGGGCTTCACACATCATTACACTTAAATACCATACTTAGATCATTTTACAAGCAACAAACAAGGCATATTCAACTGATACTATTTAACATAATAAATAAGGCACAATTTAGCCCATCTCAAGATTTCCATCACAACATTATTTCTTTGGGCAACCATACACAAACCCATAAGCTAAAAACAGGCAATTATCGCTAAGGCATTTGGCCTTACCTTCACAAATCACTACATGTAATATTCATCATACCACAATATCTCACATTAACATAATCATATCTCATTAAAATCAACTTATAAACTCTTAATTAAGTGATGAACATCCACTTAATCTTAGCTACATGTTTCAGCCATGTCATGAACCCACCATACTCAACATGTTCTCATCAATTACACCTCATTTACATCATTATACATATGCCAAATTCAACTACCAACACAAAAGTAAGCCATTACACCATAAATACACATTAATTACTACTTACATACACATATACACACTCAATTTAATTCATGCATTTATGCTGACATGAATCCACATACCAATGTGCCAAAATACTCCTCAAGACACCAATTACATCTTTTTCTTACCCTTAGATCCACTTGCACCACCTTTCTCTACATATACATAACACATAATGTGTAGAAAACTTAGAAAAATCCTTAAAAATCATACACACCTCTTAAAATCAATCTACCCAAAAAAAGTTCACTCTTGGACACCCCAAGAACACTAAAAAATTGATAAACATAAAAAATTCTTACTTGAAAGAAAATTAATTACTATTCACCAAGCTTTTCATACACCAAAATCACCCAATTTTTCTTATTTTTCTTGCTTAAATCTTGAATAAAAGGCCATGAAAGTGTGCATTAGTGTTTTGCTTGGTTAGATTTGAGCTTGCATAAAGGAGGAAAGAAGAAAAAAATGGAAGAGGAGAAAAGAGGGTGTGTCGACTAATGAGAAATGAAGAAGAAAGTGAATGGATGGTTCCTATTCATGGGTTAACCAAAATATTGACCCTTTTATATGGTGCATTTGGTTGTTTGGATCAATAATCCAATGGTCTATAGAAATTCCTCCTTAAAAACTCTCTTTAAAATCCATCTTTAATTAATTATACATCAAAATGACCAATTTTATGCCTTAATAATTCTTAGAAATATATTTCATAACCCTTACATGAACCCATGTTCAAAAAGCTTAGAACCCTATCAAAAATGAATTTTAATATCTTTGCCCAATTCACTAAAAATACTTTTTGATATTTTAAAATTTCAATTTCGATACCAATAGATTATTTAGCAAAATTTAAGTATCAGGTTGTATCAATCCCAAATTTTCTGAGTAAAAATTAAATTATTTTATGATTTAGCTTTGCCTACAATACTATTCACAAGATATTACCGTAAAATTTTTTCTTTCATTTTTAACCACCTTAATGACTTTAGATTGACTCTAAATTTTGCCAAAAATTATTTTATGACTAATACTTCCATTCAGTAAGATTAGTGTGACCTGGGTTTCAGGAAATTTTATTTATCCCTGGAAATATTATTCATAAGTCGAGATTTTTGGATGTTACAACTACTAGGCTCCATTTTGGATTAATAATTACTCTAATTTAAGGCTTTTTAAACATTTTAAAAGCCTATAAAATTAGATGCAAAAACAATTAAAATTTGGACTCAATAAGGCTTAAGTCCAAAAACCCTGATTTTTTTACTACACATCAGCAAGTGGACCCCCAAGCCAATTTGCTTATTTCTTTTTCTTAATTCATCATCCAATGAAATCTCATATCATTAGAACATTCAATCTTATTGAATCTTCCTCAAACTTCTTTTATGTGTTTGAACTTATGGGTTTTCAAAACAGCTTGGCAGTATGCAGTGAATTAGAGTCCTAGTCCAAATGGGACTCTATAGATTCAATCTTATTGAATCAATATCAATTCACTAGTTGGTATATCACTTGTACACAAGACAAGAAAGGTATTTAGCAATGCATCATGACTACCTAAGTGCTATAAAGTCAAGTGATTTGACTTAACCCTTCCATATATAGTTGCAGTGCAATAAACTCCCTTCACCATCTTTTATCCCATCCAGTTTAGAGTATGGACTTGTGTCAACTCAAAGCTTAACTAAGTATGTCTAATTAAGTCCTAGACATATTGTTATGATAATTTCACCTTTATTCCAAAGATGCCCTTTATGAATAGCATTCACACATGGCATCTTACTTTGGCTAAAGATTCTTCAATAAAGATTAGTCATCAAAATTGTGAGATAAACACCCCACTATAATCTGGGGTGGCGAATCATTTGTTGATTACTACCCTAACTACAAAGATACCTTGCCATATCCAAGCACCTCATTATGCATACTTCTTGTTCGAAGTAAAAGCTTTGGAGTCAAAGTATGTCACTCCATATTTAAGATAGTTAATGATCTCAAGTCTAAAGATACTTACACTACTGATATGATGAGATACTTTCACTAACATAAATTAAGTATCCATATGAAGATCTCATAGTGGGTCTTTAATGTACTTACTACCCAAGTAAGCATCCACATGTTAACTCCAAGCATCTATATACTTATAGCTTATGGGAACTATTGTTTGATCTAATGAAGATGTATAACATATGCTGATCTATCTGTATTAACAATGCCTTATCTTGTTAATACTATAATTAAGGATATTTAGGTATATCACATTTGCATGCAATAAGAGTCTCACATCATGAACACTTTTGATCTCTTATGCACTGTGATTTTACACCAAGGACTTTATTACATGATTTAAGACACTACAAATAATTATAAGTAATATATAAAAGTACCATGATATAAAGTGAAATGCCTTTTACATTAGTTCATAAGGTTTAAACACATAAATATAACCCTATTACATAAGCTCTAAGGCATACATCTAATAATCTCCCACTCGCAATAAAGCTGATCCCCTATGTATTTAATGCCTATTGCATTTACATGTTGATCAAACTTCCCTTGTGATAGTGCCTTTCTAAGAGGATTGACTATTTCCAATCTATAGGGACCCTTTCAATTTTCACATCTTATCTATTAATGATCTCTCTAATCAAATGGTATCATCAAAGTACATGTTCGAATAATTGATAAGACTATGGTTCTCGTGCTTGTACAATAACCCCATTGTGATCATAATACAAAGGTATTAGATTAATAATGTTTGGAACCATTCCAAGTTTATAAATGAACTTCATAATCCAAATGGCTTCCTTAGCTATATCGAAAGCTACTATGTACTTAGGTTCGGTGGTATAATCTGCAATCGTATCCTATTTTAAACTATTCCAAACAACTAATCATTTACATATAATGTATATATATCCAAATTGAGATTATAGTCACCCTTATTAAATTGAAAGCTGGCATTAGTATGCCTGCTAACCTATAGATCTCTTTCTCCATAAACCAAGAATAAATCCTGAGTCCTTCTCAAGTACTTAAGAATATTCTTGACAACCGCCCAATATTCTCCTTCATAATTGGATTGGAATCTGCTCATGATACTCAGAGCAAATACTACATCAGGTCTCATATCAAACATAACATACATAATAGATCCTATAATCAAAGCATATGGAATCCTACTCATATGATTTCTCTCCTCTTGTGTCTTAGGAGACATAGATTTAGAAAGTTGTTTTCCATGCAATATAAGAATAAAACCTTTCTTAGAGAGATCCATGCTAAACCTTTTTAGCATTTTATCTATGTACGTAGACTATAAAAGATGAAGTAACCTTTTAAATTTATCTCTAAGGTCTTTTGTAGAGAACTATTTACTTAGCCAAATCTTGATTAACTAGAGGACAGAGACATCATTTCTTATTAGTAGTATGTCATCTACATATAACCCAAGAAAATTGATTGCACTCTTACTAACCTTCTTGTAAACGTATGGTTCATCCATGTTTTATGAGAAACCAAACTCTTTGATTGTCTTATCAAAATAGATGTTCTAGCTCCTGAAAGCTCACTTCAATCCATAATTGGATCTTTGAAACTTGTATACATGATTGCCATCTGTGGATGTAAAACATTCAGGTTGTGTCATATACACTTCCTCTAACAATTTTCCACAAGGAAAGTTATCTTTACATCCATTTTCCAAATCTCATAATCTTAATGAGCAATTATTGCAAGCAGAATCCGAATGGATTTAAGCATTGCAACTAAAGAAAAAGTTTTATCAAAGTCAATTCCTTATCTTTGATGATAGCCTTTCTCTACCAATCAAGCTTTATATGTTAGTGTGTATAAGTTTCTAAAGTTCAAGTGTGTGTGCATGTGTATGTTACATATACCATGTGTATGTAAGCATGAGTTATTACTTAATTAATGACTTTAAATGAAAGTTTGGAACAAGTTTAGAATGAGAAATCAATGGGAAAATAGTGAAAGAGCGTATACCTATACATGGCCAAATGGTACAACATGTGTAGGTATGCATGAATTAAGCTTGCTTATTGGTTAAATGATCTTAAATGAGTATTTAAAGCATGTATAACATGAAATATGAATTGGAGGGAATGAGAGTGTACATGGTGTTACATGGCTGAATGGTGTAGCAAGCATGTATGTCATGTACATTTATGATATGTAATGGTAAATATAACCAATAGAATGGTTAATTGGAGGAAATAATAGTAGTTTGATTAGAAGCTTAATAAATAAGCTATTAAACATGTATGGTCGAATGGTATGACATAGGCAAAAGTGGTTTAATCGTGTTAAAATGGTTATTCTGATGTGAAAAATGGTTCATTAATAAGAGAAAGTGTTAACTTAATAAGAACTTCCATGAATGAGCATATGCATAAGTAAACATATTGTGAGTGAAAGTTATGAATACTAGCTAAATAGGATGTCAATGCATGAAGGAGAAATATGTATAATGTAAAGACTTAGTTATACTCATCTTGACATGAAATGATAAGTGAGGTTGAAATGGTATAAAATATCAGTAAGTGGTTTAGCATTATAACATAATGTATTATATGAAGTTATGAGAAAAAAACATGAAATGATAATGGTGGTTTGATTAAGCAAATTAATATGACACTGCAAAGCTTAAATAAAATGAAAATAAGAACATTATCTAATATGTTTATTTATTAAAAGTTATATATGTGAGATGTATATAAGACTTAATAAAAGCCTTTATAAGTTATACAACCTATTGTATACATTTATCGATCAAGTAGGAATTTATAGTAGCTATTAGGACACTTTAGTGTCATTATCATCCAAGTGCAGCTGTCGTTGAGGTTCAATGGGGCCACTGCACAGTTATATTACACTGAGATAGACTATATGAGTGTAATCACCATTAGGGTCCAATATATGGGTGTTGTCACCGTTGATGTCTAATAGGACCACTACACAATTACATACTAGTGTAACAACTATTAAGGTCCATAGGGCCACTACACATATACTCATCCTAGTGCAATAGCTGGTGAGTATCTCATAAGACCCTATGGTTAAGATCCTGTTATCTAGTATCAAGACAATGTCTTTTGATTTTGGGCTATTAAGTAATTAACACAAAATACAAAATGAAAAGGTGGGCTTTTTAAGTCTAAGATGATGTCTAGTTAATAACACAAACATAAACTACATAATTTAAAGTAAAAAAAAAAAGAAAATTTATAAGACAAATAGTAATCAAATAGATTAAAAAGGACTTTTAATAGTTGCATTTGTTCATAACAAGATGACATGTTGTGTATTAATTACTTAAGCATTTAACTACTTGTGTGTTAAATTTTAATATATATATTTCATTGAATATATTACTAAGCATTATGCTTAGCACATCGTGTTTTCAATGCATAGGTAGGAGATAGTCAACTCTAGTTTGGCCTCAAAGTAGCAGTGTAGCACATCAAGCTTCTTTTGATATATTTTTGTGACTCATGTTATAAATGTATTGTGACACCCCTAACCTAGTTCGCACGTCAGTTAGTCGCCAAGCCCTACTAAGGTGTGCATACAAATTGAGATATCCTAATTTATTACCCCGTTACTTGTTATAAAAACATTCTTATTAAAAAGTATTGCATGCAAAAATATAGGTTTTCAAAAACTTTTTCAAATAGTGTTACTTATTCAGAAATTAGAAATCCTTATGCCAAAATTCTAGCACCGTAATGGCTATATTGGGTACTATCCCAAATTTTTTAATAGTAACTTACATAAGAAAAATATACTTCTAAAACTTTCACATATCCCCACAATCTCCATGTGATCCTCTGATCACACCATAGCATACAATCAAAATCACAAGATATCTCAACCTCAGAAAGAGATGTCATACAGCAAAATACACAATTTAACAATTTATAAGGGTTTACAAATTTTAAAATCCAAAAAGAACTATTCAATACAATTTAGTCCCATTCCCATACATTACAACATCGAGTGCTACCTATATATCACATCACTACCAAATTTATTGTTCTTTACCAAAAGAATGGCCATTTCTTAGAATTCTTGATGTCCCGAGGCTTGTATCTCAAAATGCCTTCTTACCTACACATTGTAAGCAAGCGACACGCTGAGCCAATGCTTAGTGTTGTAATCGAGATAACATGTGCTAAAAACATTTTTAATATACCACTTAAATATGTAGTTCATTTATGTGCATGACTAGTTCACATATTATAAGATAAACATGCAAATTATGATATGCCATACTTATGACCATAAGACATATATCATGCATAAATGTAAACATACCACCCATATGGCAACATAAAGTCAAGAATTTATCATTTATTATACATGAACCAACATGAATTCACGCACTGCACAAAACTACCAATTTACTATCATAGCATACATTTAGGTTAATTTTCATATTTGCCTTATTATTTTAAAGCCCAATTGGATAACTCCAAACCTATGGATAATAGAATCAAGAATTGTGTAGTGGTCCACATTTTGGACCTGATGACTGTTGCACCAGTATATAAAAGGTTGTGCAGTACCTATCCAAGCTTACGTGACTACACCCGTATATAATTGTGCAATGGCCTCTACGGGACCTTACGACAGCTGAACCCACATAAATCCAAAGATCATAAAATAAATCTACATGTAAGACATATATTGAACCCTTGGATCATAATTTAGGCACAGAAATGCCCTACTAGCTGCTATAAACCCCTAGTTAGCTGGTTAACTTATCCATTTCTAGGTAATTGCTTCTCAAGGGCTAAAATCGATGTATTTTTAATTTCACCAACTTAATTAAGCTTAAGGAGCTTTTGACTTACTTTTTTTATCCATCAATTGACTAAAATTTATTAATATCATTAAAAATGTCATTTTAGCGATCATGCACATTTTATCATGCATTTATGCCATATTTGTAATGCCTTTATAATGCCCGATAGTCAAGGTCTTATAAACAGTACCTTTCGGGGCTTGAGTGATGTTCTCGGTGGTGCGGTTCATCATTTCGAGTCTGATGACTGGCGTATTGGTCATAAAACTTTGACGG
>CANXYI012124079.1:0-11638 GCA_948208565.1 Hura crepitans
TTCAACTAGTTGTTTTATATTAATTGATATTAAAAAGTCTGTTATATATATTTATATTCAAAACTCTAGCAAAATTATTGAATGCCTCCAATTAATTGCTAGGCAGTTTTTATGAGAACAAACTCTCATTTTCATATAGGACTATGCAAATAATAAATTCTCCCTCGTTATAATTAATGTTTGTTTAGACAAACATTAGGGGAAGAGATAATCAACGGAAAATAGAACAATAAATATATTATCATGAACTAGAAGTTCAAAAGATCCTTATATTATGAACTAAAAGTTTTATACTGTAAACTAGAAGTTCAAAAAATAGTTGATTATGATACAAAATGTATTTATTGATTTATAGAGATTTACTAAATCTCATATATAACAGCTGTAAAATACTCCAATTTACAAAAATGTCCTAGTAGTACAATATGCTATGCAAATTATTCGGTTCTAAATAAATAAATCCTTGAAAAAGATAAAGAGCAACAGTCAAAGATGGTCATATTATGGGGGCGGGTACTCTTGAAGAGACTCATGACATAACTAAATCTTAAAACCCCAAAAGCGGTTTAGGTATCTGAAGTTATTAAAGAGATCTTAATATGTTATGTCATTAAAAGGAATCAAAAAGATATAGTTGTCGACAAAAGTTTTGCATATGATTATATTTTCAGCAAAATGAGTATCTTTAAACTAAATTTGTTGAAAAATATAGATTGAAAAGAAAAGATGCGATTCACATAGAATTATAGTTCATCTTAAAATATGAATATTTGGGACCTCTAGTCCAAATACTCACGTATGGATATTTGTTGAGGTATATATTGATATAAGCATGTCAAATTGTTAATGTTTGTTCCAAATGATTTTAATTTGGTCTATGTGATATAGACCGTAATTTTTGATAATTCAAATATGATTAAAACTCCCAAAAAGTTAAATCTTATTCATTTTTTAATGAAAAACTTTGATGAATTGTATATTTTTTTAATTAAATTTTATTTTGGCTTAAAGACTGAGTACTTATCAGTTAATCAAATTCTTTAATGAGTGAATAAGAATTTTTACCTATCAACTGAGTACTCGTTAGTGATCTTGGTCTTGAAGTACCATATTTGCTATTAATGCAATTTGATCATAATATAAGGTAATCATGAAGTTATTTTATTCCTTGAAGTGAGTAAAAATGCATGATTACAGCTATATCAATAATGTATTTAAGAACATATTAGTTTCTATATTGTAAAGTTAATAATAATCTCACCAGCACAAGTGGAAGATCATAATAGTTTCATCACCAAAAGTGAAAAATGACGAGATTGGTGAAACTATTTAAGAAGTGTATGGTTATGTACCTACAGTATATATAACCATATTAATTAAGTTCTATAAAATCTCCATCTAAAGAAATGGAGCAACGTAAAGATGAAATTGTATTTGTGAAGGTACAACCACATCATACAATTTTAAAAGACAAGCCTTAGTTGCGGATTCTTTGAATAATGCATCAATAATTATAATGCATACTTTAAGAATATATCCAGAAGATATGCATTTAATATATCCAGAAAATATATGATTACAAATTCAGAAGATACGTGGTTTACATATCCAGATGATATGTGATTTATTTTCAAAAAGAAAAAAAGGGATTTTGATAGTATTTGTTAAGATTCTATACATATATCTCAAATATGTGAATTATTGTTATCATTGGAGAGGAAAATATATGTTGTACTCTTTTTCCATTAATCATGTACTCTTTTTCTATTAACCAAGGTTTTGTCCCATTGGGTTTTCCTGGTACGATTTTTAATGACATAACTTGTTATATGTATTATAAATATTATGTACTTTTTTTCTTTTTTTAGGTTTTGATCTCAAAGGGTTTTTTTCTAGTAAGGTTTTAGTGAGGCACATATTTGATAATGGGTATCTAAGGGGAAGTATTATAGATTCCATGAGTTGTAGATAGCTATACAACCCCAAATTTGATTATATGGCTTATTGTAAAGAAAAGATAAATGGCCATAATCATACATTGTGGATTGTCCCATAAGGATATCTTGTAAGTGTAATAACAAATTAATCTAAATTGCACTGAAAGTGTGATAAGTTTATTAGTGCAAAATTTATTATTTTTTTGAAGGAATGGAAAGAAAAACCTTCAAATTGATACTTCAGAAGAAGTCAAAGTAATATATTTTCATATTTCTAGATAACTAATCCTAGAACTAGTTTTGTTATCATTAAAATATGATATTTTATTGAATATATAAAAATTGAAAAGTGGTGAAAATATTAATAAAGTATTTGCTTATGCAGTTGCTTATTAAAATGATCAATAATAATGAGTTTAGATCTCAAGTTGTAAAAAATGCCAATTGTATAGTAATTAGCTAAAGAGGAAAGAATACTTGAGATTACACTATATTCATAAGTTAAAATATAATGTTTATGAACCAGAAGTTCAGGCACCCGAAGTTGCTAAATTTATTGCATATAAGGATTGTGATATTGCTATGATTTAAAGATATTTGCTATCTATCAAGCAAGTTATGCATATGTGTACTTGAAAAATATGATTCTACAAATTAAAAGAGTATGAGGATTATTGGTGTAGCCAATAAATCAACAATAATGCATCAAAGATGTCAAATCATAAAGTTTGCTCAAGTATCATCTCAACAAGTTTAAAGGCAGATCAAGTTCAATTTTCAAGGCATAATTACAACATTGGAATGCATCAGGTAGAAGACTTATTATAATAATTATATTTTTCAAGGGAAGTAATTTACCTGTGAATGCTATACTCTTTTTCCTTCGTTAAGTTTTTATCTCACTGGATTTTTCTTAACAAGGTTTTAACAAGACATATTTATAGTGTATAGTTATCCAAGGGAAAGTGTTGTGATATAATAGATGAATGCTCATAGATAAACTCTATTTATTATAGATAGATAAACTCTATCTATTGTAGGTAGAATTTTATCTCTTTAGTATTTTTATCATATTCAAAACCTATCTGATAAGCTTCTCTTTACCTATAAATATCCTCTCTATTATTATTCAAAATACACACCAACATAAAAAATAATTAGTCTCTATTATATATTTTCTATTTTCTTTACTTTAATTACAACAATTAAAGAATTTTCTTTTGCTTCCTAACGATTTGGAGATCTATTAATATCTCAAATAATGTGTCTACTTTTTTTTTCAATACATTTAACTTATTTTAATAATCATTATTTTAATATCATAACTCAAAAATATTAAATTTGGTTTCAAAAACTATTGCATTAAGATTTTAAGGGACTATTCTTCTTCAATCCCATTTTCTTGCTCATTTTTGCTAGGATGGAAATTAATTATAAGCTTTAGTCATTAGTAAATTGATAAAATAAATGAATAATAGTATTTATATTAAAAATTAAAATTTTTATACCAGAAAAAAGGAAAAAAATATGTGCATACTAAAATAAAAAGATGGAATAAAAAATACAATCTACTATTTCATTAAAAAAAAGAACTTACACTAAATATTGAAATATTAAAAAAAACATTTTTTCTAATATTTTATCATATAAATACAAAATTTTCAAGTAATAGTAATAGTATTTATATCAAAAATTAAAATTTTTAATGCAAGAAAAAGGAAAAAAGATGCATATAAACACTAATTCTCAGTATGCTTTTTAAAATTTGTGTTTTCCATTCTATACGAGAATTCAAATACTATTTATACTATATTAAATTTTCCAACTAATTTTGTGAGTAAATTGTATAATTATTAAATTCTTTAAATATTTTCTATGAAAAAATTTTCAAATATTTTACATAATTAATATTAAGTATTATTTTCTTTTCACTTTAAAAACGTTTACGCGTATCCCAAGAGATCAATTAGTTGAAAAGAGAAAGTTATGAAAATTGAAAGCCAAAAATGAGGAAGAAAGTGTAATAATAAAACAATGAATTTTCACTTCCAAGATTGAAATTTGAAAAGTATTCAAAAGCGAATGATCTCTTCGGTAAAAGATTTACCGATTGATTTCCGTTGAATAGCATTTTCAATGGATGTGGATTAATCTTTTTCTATTATTGTATAAATTGTTATACCCATAGTTATTAAAATCAGACCGATTCAATCGATAATAGGCAATTAATTTGATTTGGTTCAAAGGTAAAATCCGATTTATAAAAAAATCAAATTAAACCAAAAAATCCGGTTGAATTAAAAATCGGAAAAAGTCAACTTGAACCAAAAATTTCATAATTTTAGTTTCTTTTTTTTTTTTACATTTTTTGTTTACATTATTTTAGACTTACAATTTTTCTTTTAGTATTTTTAAAGTTATTTTTATGATATAAAAATAATTTGAGAATATTAATAATAAAGTTTGTTTAATTAATTATATTTTAATTGATTAATAATTAAATCATTTTAAGTATAACTAATTTAATAATTTTTTTAATTAAAAAAATCATAAAAGACTATATTAAATAGAGTAGAAACATATTAAATTTTTCATTAAACTTTTTTCTAAATTTTATCATAAAAATAAATTTCAATACCTCAACTTTATAATAATTTATTATATTATTATTGTTAATTTATTTTTATATATACTAATTGTTTATTCATTTTATTATTTTTATACGATTTATTTAATATGGTATTGTTTATACTATGTTATTAATTTTTTACAAATGATTTTATTTAAAAAATAAAAAAATTCGGTTCCATCAATCAAACTATAATCCAGTTGGCTGTCCGATCCGGTTCTAATAACATTGGTTATACCCATCAATCTTTAATCAATTTGAATGATCAAATAAAAAGAAAAAGCATGTATATATGGTATAATATATAAAATCATTAATTAGGATGGAAAGAGATAATTAATTAACTAGTTAGTTAATTAGTTATAATTAATTAGGTACAAATTAATTTTTATATTTAAATAATATATTTTACATACAAATAAAGAAAACACTATAGATAATACTAATAAATCTTATTAGTTTTAATACTGATAGATAATAATATATTTAATAACATAAATAACTTAGATGTAAAAATTAGTCAATAAGTCAATTAATTAGTCTATCTTAAATAATTTGCTAAAAGTATAAATGTTGAATATTTCAGGATGTCGTCCCATATATAGTTAATATAAACTAAATTAACTATATATCCAATTATCAAGATTCAGTCTACCTTTTACAATATTTGTAATTAGGCTATACATTTCTCTTATGTAAAAAAAAAAAAAAAAAAAACACTACACTACAAAAAAATTACTCTATTAACAATTGAAACTGTGTAAATCTTATCACTGAAAGTAAAAACTTTACTCGTGACAAAAGTTTTATTTGTCATAAAATCGAATCTAATTGGGGGGGATAAAACTATGTCATATTTAGTACTTTCAATGACAAGCATTATCATAGCTAATATCGAATGAATTGGTACGTTCTTTTATATATTGTCAAAGATTAATGGGCAGAGAAAAATTAATTCATTAAAAAAGAATTTAAATTTATGTCGAATTCATCTCAAAAATATATGAAATATATTGCAGCTTAATAATTTTTGGCGTATCCATCGGTATATTTTCTTTTGATTATCCGTGATAGATATTGTTCATCATAGATAGAAAAAGTCGTGTGTAACAAACGTTATTAAATGAGATGTCAATCTTTCTTCTTATGACGTAAGGTGTCTTGCATTGGTAAGTTTTATTTGCCGATACTTTTCATAAGCGTCATTAAATGGACAATACTTTTTAAATGAGGCGTTGCGTTAGTAATTTTTATTTTATGATGCTTTGCATAAGTGTCATTAAATAAATAACATTTTTTCTTTAAAAAGTGTCCCTACATTTACGATGCTTTATTCAACATAACGCCTCTAAATTTAAAACACTTCTTATTAAAAAGCATCTCCATATATATGAAGATTTTTTCAAAAAAGTTCCTAAATGTAAGATTTTTTTCCAAATAAATGTCTCTAATTTATTGACGCTAATTCAACTCTTTTTAAAAAAGTGTTGCCAATTCATTTTTATAAGCTTTTAAAAATTAACAACAATTTATAATTAGTCTCTTGAAAATTACGCACTACAAAAATAACTTCTTCAAGTAGCAATAATTTTTTTTTTTAAATACATTCCAAAATACATGCTTTTATTTTTTGTCAATTTGATTTTTTTTTTCTATGTGTTTTATTAGTTTCTCCCAACATCATATAGAAAAAGTAGAAAAGCATAAAAAATATAAACAATAAAGAAATTAAAATGTAATAAGGTTATATATTTAATTACAAAAAGTGCGATATCTAAAATGAATAGAAGCAAAATAGTTGTATAAGTTTTATATTTACATATTAACTATCAAACAACCAAAATAACAAATATTATATCTGAAACATTTAAAAGCGTAATAAGTTATAGCAGTTATATCACTGCATATATACTATCTATTAACCAAAATAATAACTTCAAACATCTTTATGTATTCCAAAACTACACATATGATTTGCCATGCGCATCAAATAAAAAATAAAGTCAGAATTAAATAATATATTACCATAATATAAAAAGTTCTAATAAAATTCCTGCAACATCTCCCTTTAAATAAGACTAAACCTTCTACAAATAAATTATAAATCTAAGTACTTTTTTAATCAGCAACAAAATCAGTTATCACACTACAACATCTTAAGCCTACAATTCATTACTTTCATCCACCGTATCTAAATTCAAAAAATACAATATATTGTAACTCTTATAATTACTAATAAGAATCACAATTTTTTAAAATATATCACCATCCAACATGTATAAATTTCATGAAACGAAATAATAAGAAAAGTCAAATAATTACATCAAAATAGAAGAATTATATTTCGATATGAATTCCTTGCGAATCACTGAAATATGTCTGGACATATAAGGACTACTTATTAAGCAATGTCATTTCTAACGGAAATCTAAAATATAATGAAAAATATTTACTAACTTGAGAAAACACAAAACTATTAGATTGACTTATATTTTTTGCAACATGCATGCTTCATCCCTCGTATGAAAACCTCCCAAATTCCCTTTTTGATTTCCTTGTATAAGATATTAAGTCTATAATAAAAATCCAATATTAATTCATATTAAAAGAACAAAATTCTCAAAAAGTTTGTAATCAAAATAATTGTATCAGAACTCAATGTACTTGGAAAAGCAAAAGCTTTAATCAAATCTCAACAATGTAAAGCCAAACAAAAGATTTTTGCATAAATCACAATAAACAGATAACCATCAACACAGAATAGATGTCCAAACCTTGAAGGGATTCAGTCTTAGTTCCCATAGAAAGATTCCAAATCTTCAAGTTCACAAAAAACAAACCTAGCCAAGAAACTTAAGAATGACATGTCAGAAAAAGAAAAAAAAAAATAAAAGCTATAAACACTACATGGAACAAGAAAAAGGAGAAAACCAAAATAAAAGTAAAGTGCAAAAGATGTAAGTGAGTAAAAAAAATCGATGGTTGCTGAGTAACTTGAGCATATATATATATATAAGCAATTGCTGAGTAACTTGCTCCTCAATGCAATATATATAAAAATTTCAAAAGATGACATATTGAGCATATATATATATAGAGAGAGAGAGAGAAAGTTATTCAACAATTGTAGCGCAAATCACAGCAGCGCTGTATCTCGGAATTATTTTAGGCAAAATCTTGGCAGGAAATAAAGGTTCAAAATGCAGGAATCACAAGCATATATCAGGTACAAAATTCCATAAAAAAAGATACTTCTAAGATCAAATCCACAGAAAGATAAAGAAGTGAAATCACGGTTGCAGAACTCAAACCAAGAGCCCAGAAAATTAACCAAGTTTGAAAGTCCCAAACCGTTTCAAACTAGATTTCCTCAAAATAAAAAGGTCAAATTAAAAATAAACTAAATAGCAGTGCTGAGCACATATCTATTATATTACCTGGGATTTGGAATCGCTGTGATCGTCAGCGCTGCCATAACTGTGGCTGCTAGCTCGAGGTGGGGGAGAGGAGCCACTTCCACCGCTAGAAGCGTAGTTATCATTATCAAATTCTGCACCATTGCCTTCGTATCTACTTGCTTCGTAGTCCGTCATATTTAAGAAATAGCTAAAAAGCTTTGAACTTTCTCAGTGATGGTACGTCTGCGTCTAATGAGATTCGCTTTAGAAGGTGAAAACGAAGGACGAATATCTAAGAATTGATTGAGAATTCTAGGGCATGGAAGTGGGCTTCCTTTTATTTACGCAGCTAGTGGTCCTTACGGGTAATAATGGATTAAGAAAAAAAATGTTGTGGAGTTTTTTTTTATTAGTTTCTTTTAAATAATGTTAAGTGCCTTAGGTATAATATTTGTTTTATTAGTTTCGCATTCAAATCTAATGTATATTAAGCTAAATTTTTAAAAACTTTAATATAACATATTAAAAGTTGTAAAAGTATATTACTTAAATATTATACTAATATATACAATTATAATAGTTAATAATTTTTTAAAATATTAATTTAAATTATAGTAAATTTTATTACTATCAATATATTTATTAAATATTATAGACATTCTAATAAAATTATTATATATAAATGAATTTATCAGAATATATTTATTGAATACTAGTAATATTATAATGAACTTGCTATATATAAATAAAATTATCATTTAATAATTTTTTTTATCATAAGCGAAATTTAATTTATTTTTATAAAATAAAATTTTAAATATATATTATTAATTAATAATTCATATTCATGTTATTAATATTTTTTATTAATATATATTGATCAATTACTTTAAATAAGTTATTAAATTAGTATAAGTAAGATTAATTAAAATTTTCAAATCATTTATTTATATTTTTATTAATAGGGTTACGTTGGTTATCAAAGTATCACAACGTTAAAAAGAAATTTATGAATGCTATTATAAAAAGAGTCATAACTATAATTATACTAAAATTACGTTGGTAATTTGGGTGATATTTCGAAAAAAAATGGTCTAAAGTTCTTATTGACCATTTTGAAAAAAAATGTTTACCAGTTAGAAAAATAAAGACATTTGTAAAAAAGTATTAGCCAATTTTCAAACTTAATGATCCTAATAAAAGAGCATCAATAAATTTATATACCTAGACCATGTTTCACAAAATTAAAAAACTTATGGATGTTATCATAAAAAGTGTCACCCAATTAAGGATACCAATATAAAAGCATCATAATTATAATTATACTAAAAGTACGTTAGTAATTTATATGGCATTTAGAAAAAATAGGCCTACAGCTCTTATTAACCCTTTTGAAAAAAAAAAGGTCTACAAGTTAGAAAAAATAAAAATGCTTGTGAAAAAGTGTCAGCCAATTTTTAAACTTAGTGACCATAATAAAAAAATATTAGTAAATTTATATAGCTAGAGAACACTTCATTCAAAAGCGTCAACAAAATCTTTAATTTGATGTCTCTTTTTTCAAGCGAAGGAAATATTGTAACTTAATGGCATTATTATAAAAAGCGTGATTATACTTCAAATACAACAATAATTTTTAAAAGCGTCATAAAAAATAATTTTCTTATATGGTGTTTTTGTTGTATAGGGAAAGGTTTTCAAAAATTATATTGCTAGATTTGGGGGACACTTTAAAGAAAATAATCTTAAAATTTTCTAATTAACAACACTTTTGTAAATAGGCGTAAACATATTCTTTAAATTAGTGATGTTTGTGAAGCAAGCATCACCAATATAATGATGCTCGTTAAAAAGGTCACAAAGTTAAAAAAAATAATGATGCTAATATAATCAGTGTCAACATTATAATGACGCTTGTTAAAAAGTGTCAAAATGTTAAAGAACCTACCAACACTAATATAACAAGTATCACCAACTTAAGAACGCTAATAAGAAATTTATCGTGGATTAATATGTCGATAATATACTAAAAATTATATTATTAAATATAGGTGACACTTTGTAAAAAATTATTCATAAAATTTTTTAATTGACAACACTCATAGGAAAAAGTGTCTACACATTAAAAAAGATTAAAGACGCTTAGGAGACCATGTCAAAAAATTTACGAACATAATGATGTTTTTAAAGAAGCATCGGTAAGTTTTTAAATTTAACAACGCTTATTGAAAAGTATCAAAAAAATCTCTAATTTGGTGACTTGTTTTGATAAGCGTCAGCAAATATGTCAAATTAATGATACTATTAAAAAAAAGCGTCATAATATTTTAAATACAATGACATTTTTTAGTAGCATAGGAAAAAAATGTCCTTATATTATCTTTTTCTTGTAGTGGATTCACTTCACCTGCTAATGATCTAACCCATTTATGATCTGACCCGTTTATGAATCAACCCATTTGACCCATTAGTTGCATCTAGTTGTTGTCAATTCGACACCACATCTTTAACTTCATATGGAAAACATTGAACATCATGACACTACAAGAAAATCGCAAAATAGCAAGGGAAAAATCTCTCACAAAATTGAGAAAATTTCTCGCTAAAAAAATTTAGCAAGAAAATTGCGAGGGAAAAAAAGTCCTTCCTGTTTGGATCGTTGCAGATATTTTACAAGAAAATTTTCCCTTCCAAAATTTTTAATGAGAGAACAGCAAGGGATGTCTCTTGCAAATTAACAGGGGCTAACTTTCCCTCGCTATATTTAACTGACATCTTATCAAGTAGGGGCTCAAAATTTGCAAGGGAAGTTCCCTAGCAAAAGATATTTTCCTTGTTAATGTTAGCACATCGATTCGGGCCTCGGCTCGGATACCAACTATTACGACTCAGGCCACTCGCTTGCAGATATTATCTATACTACTCTGGTCCAAATATGTTTAACTTTGTAGTTCTGATAAGATCCAAACCCTTTTACCCAAAGAGGGCTTGTGTAAGGAGAGGTATCCACACCCTTATAAGATGTATTTTGTTCTCCTCACCAACCGATGTATGATTATACTTCTAAATGTAATGCCCCGACTATATAGTGTCGCCGAGATTGGAAAAATGCGCCAAGAGTGCTGCATCACCTGCACAAGTCCCAAGGCAGGGCATAACACCCAATAAACATCAAGGGGCTTAAAAAGGGTGAAAATGACCTTAATTAAAAATTTAGCAGAACCAATAAATTATTTTGAGTTGTAAGCTAGTGAGCTATGGACTCAAATTGAGTTCGACCGAGAATAACCTGAGATGAGCCCGGATGAACCTAAAAATATTATACCTTGAAGGTAAAAAATTGCAAATAGGCAAACAGAGAAGGAATTTTAAAATTTCAAAGTCGTTTGCATTTTTTTAATTTTGATATTTTGCACATAAATCGAGACAGTTGGTTAACTATCTTGTCGGTAGAATTTGGCTGTGAAATTTGATGTGCCTCTAATTAAAGGTAATTGAAGATTTTAGAAACAAACGTGACAATTTTTTGGAGGTCCGAGTGGCTGTATAAAAATTCTCAAAGTTCTGTTGCAAACTGAGTTGCTGTAATTTCTCGAAAATTTTGGTTCGCCTACTTTTCAGAGGAATTTTGCCATGAAATTTTGCAAACATCTAATTGGACCTAATTGGGAATT
>CANXYI012124123.1:0-11013 GCA_948208565.1 Hura crepitans
TATGTCGACATGATGTGGAGGTGTGTGTGTAATTTTCCATAATTGATATATGTGTATCTTGGGTTTCGAGGATATGTTAAAGTGGACATACTTGCTCAAGGCCGAGTCAAATGTATGCATGTAGTCGGCATCATCCGATTGGGGCTATGAACATCTCTTATCTTCCTTGGGTGGGAGTTAGTCATGTCCTTGAATTGTATTGGGGGCATTGGGCTTGTGTCACGTCTATGCGTGGTATGTTTGATGATGGTTGCATGGTCTAGAAGTTTTCTTTCTCCTTGTGCGTGGTCAGTGTGGTCTGTTGTTGTTCGTGGTCTGTGTGGTCTGTTGTTGTTCGTGGTCTGTGTGGTATGTTGATGATAGTTGCATGATTTAGAGGTTTCCCTTTCCATAGGTCAAATTTTTGGTAAGCCTCCGAACAAATGTTATGTTGCTAGAAATTATGGCTCACATCCAGTATGGTAGAGTAACATTTCCTCATCCTAAGTCCAAAGGGATATCAAGGTGAGAGATCTTACATGGTTAGTGACCTATTTCATTTTCTTGTTTTATATTTTGTACTTTTTTTTTATTTTGTTTTATGTTTTAATTTTGGTAATTATATTAGTATATTATTTTTTTTGTAACTTTCATTTATGTATTGTATTATTTAAAGTTTCAACTTTCTGGTAACTAGTTTTCTAATTTAAATTTATTAATAATTTTAACATTACTTAAATTAATTATTATCTAATGTAAAATAGTTCCAGTTAATAATGATAATAATTTAATTTAAAATGATATTTGACATTTGACAAAAGATGACAATAATAATAAAATAAATTTTGAGTTTTGAAATCAATTGATTTTTTTTTCTTTTAGTTGTAATTGACTTAACTTGTAAAATATTTATATGTATTAACACATTAAAGTCGATTAATAATTATAAATTATTAATTTACAATAATTTATTATTAATCTATTTATTTAAAAATATATAATATTAATTACATTATCATATTTTAATGTCTACTTTTATTTATTATAGTATTTATGAATATAAAATTAATCTTACCATCTTACCAAGTAATTTGCTTTTTATTTATTGCTTTAAACAATCAACTGTATAGCTAGATGAAAATGGGTACGTAAAAAGCTTATGAGCTTAAACCTGCAAATACAAGATCAATTAAGAAAATAAATAAAGTTAGGAAGTTGCACAAGGAGTACAAAGTCTTTTCTAGGACCTTAGAGACAAAGCGAGGGGACTTATATGTCCTATATGTCATGTCAAGGCTATGGTACATATATTCTAGTGATGCTAAGCCCTAATCCAAATTCTCAACCATGTTAAGATATGTTAGCAGTTGGAGGAAACTCAAGCTCACATTGTCATTCGTATGTACACAATAGGTAAAAAACAAAAGACTAGGTGTATTGGTCCACTGCCTTAAAAGCCACAGGTGTCTCCTCATGCTATTGGTTATATAAGTTGATGCAGCAAATCGCACTGGACTTATTAGGTGGAACGAAGCCTAGCAACTCTCTAATGATGTCCACCTGTAGCTAACGGTATATAAGACCATGGTTAAATGGAACGACGTAGCTCGAGCACGACACTTACGTAATATGGGACCAGTTGAAGGAAGTGATCATGAGCTCTTGGAATGGTAGATGGAAGGTGCATGTGGTGTCCATCTCACTTATTAAGGAGAGCTCGCAATGCCTGTAGATCCCTTTTAAAGTTACCGTTCGCCAAATGCTCGATTAAAGTCTTAAAAAATCGGTGAGCTTTACTCTATCTCTCATGTATTCTGATAGGGAGGCATACCACTATTATGGTCTAGATAAATTGCCCCCATATTTGAGACGATTTTGCAAAACAAAGGTATATACAGTGTTGGTCTCAAAAGCATTCAAGAGTAAGGAGGGATGAATTGAGTGTTTAAAAATATTTTTGAAACAAAAGAGATTTGTGCTCTAACTATTTTTCTGCACAAATTAAAAAATAGTTTTCTAAACAGAGTAGATTTCTGTATAGATTAAAAAAACAGTTTTCTAAATAAAATATAGAAATACAGGACTTTCAAAACTTCTCTTCAAAGTTTGAAGAAAATAACTTTAAGCCAAAAACTTTTCTATTTGAAAATCAATTTTGAAAATCTTTCAAACTTCAAAAAACTAATTGGTAGAAATAGATATGCAATTAAAATAAGGTAGAGTAGAGAAGAATAGCTTGCACAAGAATTTTATAGTGGTTTGGATCTCTCAAAGCTATATCCACTCCTAAAAATAGCATACTTAAGATTTTCTCTCCACTCAACTCTTTTGATTAGCAAGAGGTAACGTCACTTATAAGCTTTAATCAAAGCTACCAACTTTTCTCCGAAATAAAATGTTGCAAAAACATTTGCTAAATTTTTTTAATGATCTAGCACTCTTAAACCTAAGATAAAAATCATTTACAAAAAAGTATTTTTCCTCACAAAGAAAATTACAATAACAACTATAATTAAACTTGAGGAAGGATGTGTCAAAATGAAGCACAACCGGTTGAAGTAGAGAAAAACGTTTAGAGCAAGATCTTTTAGAGATAGAAGGTTTTCAACGCTTTTTCCTTACTTGTTCTTAAGTGAAAATAAGTCTTTTATATGATTTTGAAATGTTTATGGCTGATGGGACTCAAGAAGTAGCCGTTACAGACAAACAATCACTTTTAAAAAGTTACCGTTATTTTATTTTTTTCTATCTAAATCAACTATTTAGAATACTGTCTAAATTAGAACTATTTGATCTAGAGTTAGTTCTAAGCTACCCAGATTTTTTAGAAAAATTTTTCTCAATCTAATTTTCAATTAAAATCATTTTATGCACTTTTTGAAAATAATTTAATGCATATTCGAGTGTGTAATTCTCAAATTTAATTTTACAATAATAATTCTTAAAGTTTTCAATTTCTTGAAATTTTTTCAAATAAATTCTTCACTTGAATTTTCTTTTCTCCATATTATTTTAATATTATGAAATCTTTTACTTGAAGCAAAAATAAGAGCTGAAATAATTTAACACATAATAGATATTTAAATATAATTTAAGATTTGATTATCATCAAAATAATTATTGTAACCTTTTGAGCAAATAATCTCCTCCTTTTTTATGATAGCAAAACTTTATACTATTCTTAAATTATCTGTTAGTAATAATTTACTCTCTTGAATTTATGCTTGAGGTTTAAAGAAAAATTCAAAAATTATTTCTAAGAAAATATTCACACATTAAATATGTTATGCATATACAAATCTGCAAGCAAATTACATTTAGACATGATCTATAACTTTTCTCCCCCTTTGACATCATAAAAAAAATTAGTTTTAAAAAAATATTATAGAACTAGAAGAAGATGCTGGGTGTGAGGAGAAGAAAATAAGAAAGGAGAGAGAGAAGAGGAAGAATGAAGTGTGGAAGGAGAGAGAAGAGTTGTGGAGAAGAAATAGAGAACAAGATGGAGAGAGAGAGAGAAGTTGTGAGTCAGAACAAAGTAAAAGGCAAAAATAGAATAAAATAAAAACTTTGTTTAACAAAGATTGAGGTGTCCAAAAAAATTAAATCCCAAGAAGTGAATAAATTCATTTTAAGGTTTAAAAAGTTGATTTTGAAATCTTGATTAACATAAAATTATTTTATTTTAAAATTAAATTTGTAAAAATTAATTTTTGTGCAATAAAATCTTATAGAAATAAGAAAAAAATATTGAACCCTCAAAGGTCAGTAAATTTGAAATCCCACAAATATCAAAATATCATTTTTAAAAATTAAATAAGCCAAAATTTTTTTCAAAAAGTAAACTTTAATGAGAAAAGAAGGGAACGAAAAGAAAATAAAAAGTGATTTTCAAATTTTTTAAAATTATAAGAAGAATAAAATGAATAAAAAATAACCTAAAAAATTATAAATCGTAAAAAAATAATTTTTAAATATTTTATGAAAATAACATAAAGTAAAAAAATTTTTAAACAAAGAAAAAAATAAGTTAATAAAATTTGAATATGCTGAATAAATTAAAGCTTTCTAGTAGGTGGGAAAAGAAATAAAAAGGCTGAAATCTTTTTTTTTTTTAAGTAAATATATGGATTTGAAAAAGTAGACATTGAAAATTGAAAAAGTGAGTATAGAAAGTTGAAAAAGTAAAAAGGTATTTTAAAAATTGCAAAAGCAATTTGAAAATACTAAGATTGGACTTTTGAAGAAGCAAATCTTAAAAATAAAAAAAATAACATTGAAAGACTAAAAAATAACTCTTGAAAAGTGAAAAGGTAAAAAAGTAACACTAAAAGTTTAAAAAATGACATTAAAAGTTAAAAAAGCAAACATGAAAAATGAAAAAACTAACTTTTCAAAAAGTGAATTTTCACAGTTTATAAAGCAAAATTTGAAAATCAAAAAAGTAATAAAAAAAGTGATAACTTGTCATAGATGCACATAAATAAGTACAACAAATCTACTCGTGTAAATGCCTTACTTTTAGGCTTATGATGATAAATAGAGACAGGCTCAAGCAACAAAACAAGGAACCTAGAACCTAAGTCCATACAGACAAACCTAGTGTAAGTATACCTGGACTTGATGCCACGAGGTCTGAACTAATTAACCAAGACCTAGTCTAGAATAGTAGAACTATGGTCTAGCTGGACAAATCAAAGTTCACGTCCGTACAAACTGTAATAGAATTAACCAAAACCAGGCCTAAGGCCTATGAACCGCCAAGGTAGACCCAAAACCTAGGTCTGCATAGACTTAGCGACCAAAGTCAGCATGGACCTGTCGATGAAAACTTCTAGAAGCGTGAACTTCCTATTTAAACTCTATTTTCTAATCCCACTAGAACTCTGCCTCTTTTGGATGGGAAAGCTATCCACCAAGCTTATAAATACTCTTTCTTGGGAGAGAATTAGGAAAAAAAGGAGGAATTCCAAGAATCCAAACCCATTATCCTAAGAGTCTAGGTGCTGACTTCGAAGCAGGAATCAATCTTCTAGCATAAGCCCTCACTAAAAATCTTTCTTTCCAAAACACTACATTTGCTTTGTTGCTTGAAGCTAATCATAAGGTAAGATTTGAGGTCTCCTTTTATATTATTCTTTCCATTTGTATTGTTTCTATAAACTTATGATCTCTCGGGATTAATCAATATGTGAGGTGATTCTATGTAATCCCCACATCGATTATAAGGGTAGGTTATTATTTTGAACTATTTTCATCGTATGTAATTGCATATTAAAATGATGTAATCATTCTATAATTGACACTCTAATCACACGAACTTAACTTAATGCATGATAAGATCCGCGCGGACTAAATATTTAAACATGTGTATGAATTGATCTTCGTGCAGACTATTGTTCGATAACAGTCTTTCATTTACTTTTTATGTTATGCTTTAATGTATTCTGTTTACCATGTTGACATGCATGTATGCTATTATCATGTTGTATAACTATTTTGTTCATTAATATACATATTGTAGATATTCTGGAATTAATGTAAGGTCCGCATGGACTCCTTTTCATAAGGACTGTAATCCACGCGAATGTATGTTTTGAAAAATATGTGTTTCTATTGTAGTTCGCACCGACTCCCTTTTAGGAGGAGTATAGTCCACACATAAATATGTTTTATGCATGCTTATGCTGTTTTGTAGTCCGCTTGGACTCCCTTTCAAGAGGAACGTGGTCTGCACAAACATATATTTTGAATTCTAGTTTTAATGAATATCAACATTTATCTTTTTATTTTCTTTTGCGTGATTAGTTTGCCATTCTCTCATTCATAATCATTATTTGGCCATGCATCATGATCATTCATATTTGCATTACATATGTTATTATCATTCTATTCGATGTTGTTACTAGGTCTTCATAGACCACTATTTATGTTGCTAATTATTTTTCTTGAGTTATGTAAGAGTGATCATTCTTAGTGGATTGGAGGTTCGAACGAACATATTAGCCATGACACATTGTAGTCCGCACAAACATACATCAGAGCCATATGGAGTCTACATGGATTTTTCGACATAGAGACACGACCAAATAGTTTATTCTTTATTTGTTCATTTTGTTTTGTACCTTTTACTTCTCTTGGTTATTTTGGATTGTAATAGGTAGCTTAATAACTTGTTCTACACACCAAATGCCTAACCTCACATCAATGGTTTTCTACATAATTAATTAGTGTTTCTTAATAAAATGGTTTTGAGTTTTCCTTAATAAAAGTCACATAAAAAAATGTATTTTAACAAAGACCAATCTCTTAGAGATGGGAGTTTGGTAATTATTATTAATTCCTATAAAATTACGGGTAGTTGTTAGGTCAAACATCAACCAATAAATAACCCGATTTGTGGATGTTAACACACAGTTATGCTTATTGTATATTCTGAATATTGCCATTATTCTCTCTAAGTGAAAAGGTGACATGAATGCTTTAATTAAAAATGCTTGCTTGCATGATATGTGATTAATAAACGTTCAAATATAAATGAAGGTATATTATTGGACATTAAAAAGATATCATTCTGAACCTTTTCTAATCAAAAGATCAATGGTCGTGGTGTAGAGCCAGATGGCGACTCCAAACACTAATCGCCTTGTCCCCGATAAAAATACAATAAATCTACTCTTACATTTCTAGACCCATCAGAGATAAACTAATCTAACCATATCAGATGCATTAGAAACACATTGATCTGGATATACCACATATTACAGTATTTATGATCTGTATACTTTTTTAACATGTTATTCTATATGCATTTCTAATGTGTTGATCTAAATGTGTTTCTAACATGTTAATTTATGTATTTCTAATGTGTTGATCTAGATGCATATCTAACGTGTTAATCTAGATGCATTTCTAAACATATCATATTAGAACACGCACAAAAAATGATATCCAAAAATAGTCCAAGTATAAAATCACCTTATTTTCAACCTTTAATAAAACTCATTTGGAGTACTTGATGATTTTACTTCTTGAGTGACTCTTTAGTATACTTCACTTAGTTTATGAAATTTCCATTTTTGTAATGCAATCTAAGAAAGAGAGTGAGTTTACATTTTGTGCTTATTTTAAATTCCATTTTCACTGATTGTTCAAATTACTTGCATAGAAGCATGTTAGTAACACTAGATATAATATCAACTTTTATATCATACTTTAGATCATACAAGACTTTGTAGTGTTTAAAAACAAGATCTAGATGTTCTAAAATTTCAAAAATAGAGGTTGTTCCACATACATATCTTCCTTTAGAAAATCATTTAAAACAAGCACTTTTCACATCTATTTGATAAAGCTTAAATTCTTTAAAACAAGCAAATGCACATAAAATTCTAAAAACTTTTAAACATACAATGGGTGTAAATGTTTCATCAAAATCTATATCTTCTTGATTGTAGCCTTAAGACATAAGTCTAGCTTTATTTCTATTCATAATATCTTGTTCATTTAATTTTTAACACACCCATTTAGTATAAAGCAATTTTTAGGTTCTAGTTGAGAGATAAGAACTACATTACCATAATATTCTCTCAATGCTCTTCTAGTTATCATCTTTGTAGGAGGATCAGTTAATAGATCTTCTTTAGAAGGATATTTATGAAATTTCAAATCCTTTGGCAATTTTCAATGTTGATTTATGGGTTGTTCTAATTGATGTTTAGTTTTGACATCTTGATTTGGATCCTAATTTGAATGTTATTATGTTTATTGATTTGGATCAGCTTGGCTTTCTTTTTCTTTTGAATTTTCATTATCTTTTTTTTTGGTTTTCTTCTAGACCTTTTTCATTACCAAAAATACATCTTTCTTGTGTAGAGCTTAGTTGTATATCAAATTGAACATTAATAAATTGATACAACTATTTTTCTCTTATTATAAACCATATATACTTTTATCTCCAAACCAAATGTTTTCACCATCTATTATGGAACTTTGACTTGTCCAAGTCATGTGTCTAGAGCAGCTATTATCTATGTACCATTTATTAGATTCACTATTTCTTAAACATACCTGCATATAGATCAAGCAAATTTAGGTCCCTAACTTTTATTGGGTCCTTTGTTTTTAGTAGCTTTAGAACACTTAACAACTTCTAAACCAATAGAAGTTGATTTTACTTTTAAATTAGTAGAAGACATTAGTTATTTTCCTTTAGAGTTATAAGGTGAGTGTTTCACAACCTAAACTAACTTTTTAGAATTGACTTTCTAAATGCATGTTTGTGTTTTTTGTACATTCTTCTAAGTGTATATTTTGATCTGGATGTGCTACTTTTATTAATAATAATATTTTTCCTTTATCATATTTTGCTTCAAGTTTATCTCTTAGCATACAAATCTCTTTATCTTTTTCTTGACATAACTTTTTCAACTTTTCATATTATTCTTTAAATGTGTTGTGTTCTTTTTCCAATATTGCATGCTTCTTTTTAAGATTACCATATCTATCATGAATTACTTCAAAGCATTGTAACATGTTTTCATAGTCATCAAAAACAAATTTAGAGTTACTTACCTCACTGTCACTAGGTTCTCCTTCTGATCTAGATGCTTCTAATGTAGTGATATAGACTTCCTCATCTAGAAATGCCATTAAACCAACATTTTCTATCTTATGGGCTACTCCAGAAGAACTATCACTAGAATCATCACTATCACTCCATGTGGCTACCATGGATTTCTTTTGCTTTTTAATTTTTTTTTCTGATGTGGACATTTAGCTTTGATATGTCAAGATTTGTTACAACCATAACACATAACATTTTCAGAGGTGGGTTGAATCTTCTCTGATTTTTGATGGTGTTTTCTTCTAGAAAACTTTTTCCTCTTTTCATTCCCTTCTTGTAAAACTTCTTGAACTTTTTGATCATAGCTAATTCATTATTATCATTAAAAAAGCTATCACTACTTTCTATTTTGAGGGTAATGGTTTTCTTTTTTTTTGCTTTGATCCTTCTACTTTTTCTTGAGCTTTAATGATAAGTTCAAAGGTTATGAGTGGGTTAATGATGTCATCATATTTCTAGTTAGCTGAACCTTTCTTCATTAGAATAGTCATTTGAGGTCTCTATTTAAGTGATCTAACTAGTTTTCTAATCTAATCTTACTCGCTAATGATTTAATCAAGGCCTTTTCACTGAACTGGTGATTTTGATAAATCTATCACTCATTTGAGAGATATTTTCATCAGGCTTCATTTTGAATGCTTCAAATTCAATCATTAGAACATGAAGTCTAGAGTCTTTGACTTGATCTTTACCTTTATATGTGGCAATAAGTTCATCCCGTATTTCTTTTACTATATCACAAACAGAAACTCTATTAAACTCATTAACATTAAAAGTACAATAAAGATTATTCATTGCTTTAGCATTCATTTGAGCATTATGACGTTTTTGCTCATTATAAAAAGCTTTATCTTTAGGTTGCTTTGTTATAGAGCACAAAGGCTTCTTATAACCTTTTAGAATAGAAATATAGCAATCCATATCTTGCTGTTGTAGACAGCATTTCATTCTATATTTTTAGTGTAACACCCCCTACCTATTTTTACTTGAAATAGGCAAGAAGTGCTACTTTCCACTAAGGTCACCCATCCTAGGATTTTCCCAAGGGCTTTTTATTTAACTTTTACCCAACTTTGACCAAACCTAGACTTAAGCCCATTCTAATTATTTATTCCCTAATTACTATATATTTTGGTCCGTTAAAACCCCTATTAGGCACTATTAGACATTTATGAAAAATTAGACAGCTTAACGACTGCCTTAGTAACTAACCCAATTTAACTTGCAAAGAAAAACACTTCTAATTCATCACCTAACCTTATACCCCTTCTGGACCCTCTGGTCATCCAGATCACAGTCAACAACATCATAACAAACTCATTTCATCTATCACAGGGTCACAGACCCATCAGCAACAAGCATGCAAAAATAACTATTCATTAACAAGTAAGGTTATACATACATTTAGTCCATTAAGTACATTTATACATATACCCTGTATCCCACATTATCTATACATACACGAGTGCACCTCTATATACAAAAGTCAAAAAGGAAACAAAAAGTACCAATAAACTCTATAGCAGCTACATTGTCGATGACGCCTGATGCTAGTTAGCTCTCTATCTACTCCTGTGCATCGGAACACCGACATGCTAAGTATGACACTCAGTGGTGGATTAAACCAAATAGATTATATCAACTCATGCAAACATGCACCATGTAATGTTCCATATACAATAGTTAATCCTAACAATCTCTAAGGTCATTTATTTATTTTACCTAGTTTACTTATTTGTTACTTTCAAATTTCATATTAGCTACTTCAGATCAATTCATTACTTTGCAGGCCCATACCAAACAGACTACGCTTTAAGACACTGGACAGCAGAATGTGTCCTGTGCAGTGGCCCACTTTTAGGGCCTAGGTAGCTGCACCTACCTTTCCTGATACTCAGGGACTTATAGCAAATAGCGGGGACATGTCTGTAGACCACCCCCAGTACCTGCACCTCCTAGCAATCAGCACCAATGGTGGATACTTAAGGACCCATCCGTAAACCAATCCCAATCCATAATAATAACCTATAGTGCAGTAGCTCATCATAGAACCTAGGTGGCTGCACCTGCCATAACCAATACCTGGCAGTGGGCTCAGAAGAATCAACTATCTAACAGCTGCTTTATCGCTAGTTGATCAGTCAACCCATTCAGTGGGTGTCTAACTGATGGGCCATTAACTGTTTTAGACTGTTATTATTATTATTTTACCATTACGTTACATTCTATGACATTACACAAGTTACTATAACTTTGCTTACAGTTGCAAAGTTACTTTTCATTTGGTCAGTTTCCGTAACTAACACTATTCATTTGGTTAATTTTGCCATTTATGCTTTTCATTGCCTATATCATTCAAGTTCTTTTTCCTTTCACTTTCAAACCCCATTATTACTAATATAAGGTAC
>CANXYI012124138.1:0-13106 GCA_948208565.1 Hura crepitans
ATAAAACCAACACTTCCATACACACACCTACCCCTTCAATACTATTTTATCCTAACATACATAATATGTTTTGGATAAACTCACTTACCAATCAAGAAGACCCTTAAATCCTTAAGAACTCCTTGCTGTCCAGCCTCTATAGTGGCTTTTCCACCTCTCTTCAAGCCTTCTTTTGGCCTCCAAATGCCTTACTCACCTCATACACATACACACACACACACGTGTTAGGCATCCCTAGGCATTAATCACAACCTAAAGTCCAAAGAATTCACAAAGAATAGCCATGGAACTCAACTCACCTAAATACCCTGTCTCGGACTACCTCTAACTAGTAATCTTTGGGGATTTATTTCTCTCAATTGAGAGGTCCTTTTCTTGCAATTCTTTTTCTCTCAATCTCCTAACATCCAAAAGAAAATTTAGAAACAAAAATGATGAATTTTGGTTAAGGGATGAGGGAGATATGGCTAGAGAAAGTGAGGGATGACGTTTAGGTTTTTTCTAGATAGCCTAAACCATAAAACTTTGGAGAATTTTTTCTCCCAACTGAAAGCTCATTTCCCTCTAATTCTTTTTCTCGTAGTTCACAATAGGCTAACTTGAATTTAGAAACTAGAATCATGAGTTTTGGATGAGGAATGAAGGAGATATAACCAATTGAAGTGAGAAGAGGCGTCTAGAAATTTCCTAGACAGCTAAAATGATTTTTTTTTTTCATTTCCTTTTCCTTTTTCTTTTTCTTTTTCTTATTGTTCTGATGAATGTTTGCCACTTTTCCAGCCCCTTAGACACTTTTCATGACTCTTAAGATAGTTGGTTTAGTGTGGGTGGGTCCCGTGACCACTCGAACCATCTCGAAACGGCTCGATTTCGGTGATAGGGCTACCAACTTCGAAAAATTTTTAAAAATCATGCGGTTGTTGAAAAATTGTGCCGTTTGTTCCTAAAATTCTCATTTGATCCCAATTACATGCCCGTAAAATTTCATGGCCTAATTCCATCTGGAACAAGCGAACTAAGGTTTTAGGAAATTTTAATAGCTCGATTGGTGATAGAACTTCGAGAATTCACCAAAATTCATATAGACCTCAAAAAATTACACTGTTTGTTGAAAATTCATATTTTAATCCTCTCTACATGCTTGTCAATTTTCGTGGACAAATCCAATCGATAGAATAGTTTTCAAATTGCCTCCATTTTCGTGAAATCTCAAAAATTCATAAAATATTCCCTGGACCTCTAAAAATATTCATTCTAATTTTAAAAATCCTCATTTTTGGTCCTAAAGGTCCATGCAAAGTTTAAAGTCAAAAGTTAATAGTTGACCTTTTGGCACTGTTCACTTGCCAGAGTAAAATATTCTAAAAAAATATCTATTGACCTCAAAAAATTATAATTCCTCCTCCATCATACTCAATGGTATTTTTGAGGTTCAGGGTATGATATTTTTGAAACCATTCAGGCACATTCTCGGATCCTGAGGCTTTCCCGGCCCGAAATCATTTTATCTTCGAAAACAGTAGTTATTGGCCTGGAATGAGATATTGGTTCTGCTAAAATATTTATTTCATTTGTTTTTACTACTTTCAGGCTAGTCAAAGTTTTTCGGCCAATATGCCAGTCATCGGGCTTAGAATGATGGCCTATATCACGAGGAACATCACTCGAGCCTAGATAACATTGTTCATGCAATCTTGGCATACGAGCATTACACCTAGCAAGTCTCTTCTAGCTCCCTTTACTTCCTTTTTCCTTATCTTTTTTTTTTCTCTTTGAACATAACCTTATCCACAAATTAAAAATTCACAATAATTAAAATATGCCTTAGTTCTTCAAATTAACCTTTTATAACTTTTATTGGCACCCTAAAGAAACCTCAAAAATTGTAAAAACCCTAAAATAGTTACTTATGAAATATTCGATTACTATTCATCCATAACCTCTAATAATTCACAATAAATATAATAGCCATCAAATTCCCAAATTAACTTGATAAATCTTTTATTGGCATTCCATTATATCTGAAAAAAAAATCAAAGCATGAAAATAAACCCTTTTTCCTATACTTAGTTACTATTCATCTATGATATTAAAAAATCCACAATATTCCAAACATGCGTCCAAATATAAATCCAATTTAATATATCTTGTTTTGGAACCTTAAATTACTGCCAAAGATTATTAAAAGTAAAAAATAATCACTTACCCAATTTTGGGTTAGTATTCACCCATACACAATCCATCTAAAATTTTATCCATATTCTTTAATTGAGCCCTTAAATCTAACATTTAACCATGGAGATACTGAATCATATCTAGAAGGATTGATTTAGTGTGAGCTTTGGAAAGCCCTAAAATGGCTTTTTTTGCCTTTCATGTGAAAGAGAAGAAAATAAAGGAGAAATGCTACTAGAAAATATGGTTTTTGCTACAAGAAATATGGTTTATATACCAAAAATAAATGGCCAGGATCAAATTATAAAAAGGGATCCAAGGGCACATATTAAAGCCTAAGCAAAAATCCCTTATTTTATTACTTTAATTTCCTTTTTATTCTTGTTCATCCCTTCTTCCATTACAACATCAATTTACATATTTTATGGCCCCAGTAATCATAAACATTATTCTTTAAGAGCCCTAAAAATTCGTGCTCTAAAAATTGAGAAATTTTGATTAAAATTGCTACTTTTATCTTAACTTGATTCCACATCATTAATAATTGCCTTTAACTTGTCAGTGGGTTAACATGCAAAACATTGAAGTCAAACTTTCAACATTAACCCTCTAGTGGGTTAATGTTCAAAACTTCTTGATGATGGATTTTTACACATTAACTTGCCACTGGGTTAATACGCAAAATCACAAGGTTATACTTCCACACTTTAACCTACTAGCTTCCATTTTATAGCATTAATGTTTCTTGTCATCACCACCTTTAAATACATAATTCCATCCATATTCATGTATATATCATCTAATCTCTTTAACCATATTCCTTACCATAAATTCTAACTTTTAACTAGCTTCGAAACTTTATTTTAAATCCATACTTGACCCAAAAATATTCCAATATCTGCCTTTAACTTGATTACAAGCTAACATACAAAAATAGAGAAAATGAACTTTTACATAATAACCCATCTATAGGTTAATCACATATCTCATAGAACTTCTTAAAAAAATCCAAATTATGCATTAATTTATTTTTGGGTTAATGTACAAAATCGTAGGGTTATACTCCCATTCTATAGCATTAGTGTGACCCAAATCTCGGTAACACTATTTATATCCTTGAAAGTACTATTCAAAATCCCAGTATTTTTAAGCTTTACATTTCTTCTCCTTTTAAAAGAAATTTCATCCTAAAATATCTTAAATGATTTGGCATACTTGCACACTAACCCTATACACATACTCTGCTTATCAGAATTTTAACTCTCATGTACCTTTCTCATTTCTGCCTTAATTTATAGCAATCTCATTTGTCATCCAATACTAAGTTTATCTCTCATTTAATCATTCATCGTATCTACTATCTATACTTACATCACTTCCCCTCTTAAGCATTTTCATAAGGGTCCATAATATACATAAGCTTAATCCTTTAAAACTTTCATTATTTCAATATATCTCTAGTATATTCTTAGCTACCTATTGGTTCTTATCTTTACATGAATAGATTGTCACACTTCTACTAGCCACTCTAAATCCATAAGTTCTCAACGCCCATTTCCCATTCATATAACCATCATCCTAACTCTTGATCAAGGTTAACCTTGTATAGCCAATTATATTGGTCTCTCAGAACCTAACTTGTTCTATGACTCATAATATCATATTTCAACATATTTCCATCATATCTACTTTAGTCCAATCTAATTTCATTCACTTTTATATGTGTATCCTATCAATTTCCCACTCGATTTAGGTAAAACACACATATATGATTTATATGTTATGGTTATGCACATATGATAATATAAATAATGGTAATGATGTAATGCATTGATGTATGCTTTTATGTTTATGCTTAATGATATGATGTATAACCAAACCAATATCTCATGACCAAGCATCAAAAGGACTTAAATAATAAGGGATTGATAGGTACATAGAGAGCATTAACTCCCAAAGTCTCTGAACATTTTGCCATCACATTTACTTTACTTTCACTTTTCTTTTAATCTTTTCAAATTGATACTCAATAGGTTCTCTCTAATTCCTTAATCATTATGATATTCCCATTTATATTGCTTATATCTCTTGTCTAAATGTTATTCTATTCTTTATATATTTATATTAGCTAACCTCAGGCCATAGTTTGGGAATCTTATGGCAATCTATCTTTTCCTACTTTTTTTTTGAGGTCATATAAATTAGTTGTATCCATGTCCTCTCTGATACTTAAGACCATCTGATCTATCCATGTCACCAAGCCATATACTTTTTATGACTTTAGTTCCATAGCACTCTTATATTCCTTATACTTTTTCTTAATATGAGGAATGCCTAAACTGGAGCTCTAATACCACTAAATGTGATGCCCCTAACTCGATTCGATCATCAGACCCGAATAAGAAATGACACACACAACCATCATCTATCTTATTAGTTTTCTAGTTTACTTAAAATCTTTTTTTTAATCAATGACATATCGTGTTTTCATACAACTTATAAAAACTAGTCATAACAAAACCCTCATCTAGGGTTTATTAATAGGGTATTCATGAAAATTCCAGCAACATAACAACTCTACTAGGACACTATCCCAAATAGTAACCTATATAAAATAGCACTTCTAATATATCAAATCATTTCTCATCATCTTCTTGGTCTATCTAACTAACCAAACTCAGCATCATCTTAATCACAAGCATATAGGTGGATTAATATCCATCTCATATAGCTCATCAATCATCATATATCAATATCTATCAGTTTCATATCCATATATATACACATATTATAAGTTCACATAATCTTTTCTCATATGATAGGCCCATAATTCATACATCAATAAACATATGAGTGCTTATACACTCTTTCCATCATAGTCTATCTGACTAACCAAACTCAGCATCATCTCAATCACAAGCATATAGGTGGATTAATATCCATCTCATATAACTCATCAATAATCATATATCAATATCTATTGATTTTATATCCGTATATATATACACATATTACAAGTTCACACAATCTTTTCTCACATGATAGGCCCATAATTCAGACATCAATATACATAAGAGTGCTTATACACTCTTTTCTTTCCTTATTACATATAACATACAAAAACTATAAAACTAACATCATCATTAAATAAGCCCATATCATATGTAGCCTAGAGGTCTTTCATTTCTAGCTATCCAAAAACCTATGCATCGCAAACAAATAATGCGCTAAGCTTTATAGCTTAGTTGTATATCCAATTATGTTTGAGCATATATTCTCATTTAAAACACAATATGTTATAGTAATAAAAAATACATCATATACTTGTCTCAAGATATTTTATAACAAGCAAAAGACAATCATATAAAAATAACATGTGATAGATTTTCTCACAAATAATATCGTCATGTAATTCTAGGTACCATTAAAACTATTATTCCTTTTAATGTATACGTGCCAGTTAATTGTCATGCTTACAAATCATAGCCTCATCATATATGGTATACTTATAATCATTTTACACCTACTTTCTAATATTAAAGACATAAGCATATATTTCTTTTATTCATCTATAAAGTTTATCTCATATGTAAATACCTTTTTAAATAGTTTCATGATAAGTTCTCATACAATTAATATGCATGACATAAAGATATCAAATAAGAGTAATCATATGAATATCCTTAACTGTATAACCTATTCATAACTATCTCAAGCATAAAATATCTTTGATTTCACTTGTTTTACTAATTTTATTCTCCTTACATTATGTAATGCATTTAAGAGGTGAATACCTAGCATAATATATGCATTTCTAATAGTTATATCATAACGAAAACATAAATCACATAATACAACATATGCAGATATACATGCCAGATATCATAATTCATATGCATCATTGTAGCCAAAAGCATAACAGTCATTATTTAAAGTTAATAGATCTCATTTTATTCACTTAAGCATCATTTTTATCAAATATCATTATATCTTCTATTTAGTTATACCCATACATAAAAGACAACATACTAAAACTAGATAACGGGAAAACATAATGCTGAAGGCCTAAGACATATGTACCTAAAGGCAACTTATTTAAATATACCCAAAGGTACCTAAGTTAAATATACTTAAAGGTACCCAAGATAAATGTATCACAAAGGCACCTAAAATAAATGTACCTAAAGGCACCCAAAATAAATGTGTCACAAAAGCAGCCAAGATAAATGTACCTGAAGGGACCCAACATAAATTAACATGAAGGCACCTAGAAACTGCTCTATATCCCTAGTTGACCAGTTAACCTATCTAATATAGGTTGTCTAATCATATGGGCCAATCACCTTATTTATTTGTGTTTCAACTTTTTAAGTAACATTAAGTAAGTTTTCTCTTTATATAGTTAACACATGACGTTGGGCAAATATTATATTCTTAAGTCAATTGTCCTCAATTAAGCATTTTTCATTCTTTATGTGGCCATAGGCCAAATATATCCACTATCACTTTATTTATCATATACATATCTCAATATTCATCATAATTAGCATCATCATAATCATCATAAGCCATTTGGCTATACAAGGCAAAGGATGCCATCATGAAGCTTTCTTCATTCTCTTTATTTTATCTCATGCAAATAAGCATACTCAATTCACAATAAATTATTACCATGATGCATCATGGTATTATATTCTGAATACAATACTTAGAGTTCATCATATACATATCCATTACTATATGCTTAATAGCCAATATAAGGAAAGTATGATCACATGCCTTACATACATAATTCACATGATCTTATGGCTCTAATAGCCTATCTTTGCATAACCATACTTCATATAAACCATATACATCAAAAATAATACTTATGTATGCTAGTTAGGCCATTCAGCCACATTATGATGAAAACCATATGTAACACTTCCTTTTCATTTTATAACATCTCATGCATATACATGCACTCTCAATGTAGACATAGCATAATTACGTCTCTCAAATCCTTACTCACTTGGTAAATTGTATAAAACATCATTTAATTTCTTTATTTGGCGTTTGGCTAGTACACATGTTATAATATTATATATCCTATTTTTCTATTACATACTTAATTAAATGCTTAATACATCACTACTTTCTCATTACATGCTCATTTCATTCATCACATATAACATTCATGCTCATAATATCTCAATTGCACATATATTAACTCAATTTCACTATCGCACAAGCATGTACATTTATTAAATACTTTAATTCTCCAATTACAATCTTAATACCACAAATTAACTTCATTTTCACACTATTAATAATAAATCCACCTTTATGGTATATTTAAGCATTTTAGGCCATCTTATTATTCCACATACATACACTACATAATTATCTCAATTTCATAACTTAAACTTGCATTGAACTTCATATAGCTACTAATTAAACATTTATCTCATATGTCATTAATATCCATACTTATAACACAAATATTACACTAACATATGTACTTTAATTCCTATAATCAAGTTCAAATAATCCTCACACATCATTTACTACTCCATGCCTTTGTGTGTATATACTTATATCTCTTTATTATTTACTTTATCATATCGTGGAATTTTACATGTCATTAACATTTAAAATATTCATCCTTATGTGTTATTTGGTATAACATCTAATTACACTTAAATTTTCTATCTTATTTCTTATTATCAAGTTAACATGTTGTCACAATAATTCCTTCATAATATCATACATACTTTACAAAATTGCATAACTATATATACACTATGTATAATTTAAATCACACATTAGATTGCACATACTTCCATTCAACTTTACACCCATAAGGTTTAAAACATATTATTAGTGGATACATATTCCAAATGGTGTCAAGGGACCTAGCAAGTCTCTTTTAGCTCCTTTTACTTCCTTTTTCCTTGTCCTTCTTTCTTCTTCTTTGAGTATAACCTCATTAACAAATCAAAAATTCACAACAATTAAAACATGCCTCAATTCTTCAAATCAACCTTATATAACTCTTATTGGCTCCCTAAAGACACCTCAATAATTATAAAAGCCTTAAAATAGTTACTTATGAAATATTTAGTTACTATTCATCCATAACTTGTAATCATTCCCAATAAATATAATAGCTATCAAATTCTTTAATTGACTTGATAAATATCTTATTGGCATCCCATTACATCTTATAAAAATATCAAAGCATGAAAATAAACCCTTTTCCCATACTTAGTTACTATTCATCCATAATATTAAAAAATCCATAATAATTCAAACATGCATCCAAATCAAAATCCAACTTAACATATCTTATTTTGAAACCTTAAATTACTGCCAAAATTATTAAAAGTAAAAAAATTCACTTACCTAATTTTGGGTTACTGTTCACCCATACATAATCCATATGAAATTCTACCCATATTCTTTAATTGTCCCCTCAAATATGATATTCAATCTATATAGATGTTGAATCATATCTAAAAGTGTTGATTTGGTATGAGGTTTGGTAGAAATTTAGAGAAAAAAAGTTTAGGAACCCCTAAAATGGCTTCTTTTGCCTTGTAAGTGAGAGAAAGAAAATAAAAGAGGAATGCTACTTGAAAATGTGGTTTTTGCTACTGAAAATTTGGTTTATATACTAGAAATAAATGGCTAGGATTAGATTTTAAAAAGAGATCAAAGGGCCCATATTAAAGGCCAAGCAAAAATACCTTATTTTCTTACTTTAATTTCCTCTTTATTCTTATTCATCCATTCTTTCATTCTAATATCAGTTTACATATTTTATGGCCTTAAATAATTATACACATTATTCCCTAAGAGCCCTAAAAAAATTCATGGGCCAAAAATTGAGAAAATTTGATTAAAATCAATACTTTTATCTAAACTTGATTCCTATATCATTAGAAATTACCTTTAATCTATTAGTGGGTTAACATGTAAAACATTAAAGTCAGACTTTTAACATTAATGCTTCAGTGGGTTAATGTACAAAACTACATAACGATGGATTTTTATACATTAACCCGCCACTAGGTTAATATGCAAAATCGCAAGGTTAGACTTCCACACATTAACCCATTGGCTTTCATTTTATACCATTAGTGTTTCTTGTCATCACCAAATTTAAATACATAATTCCATCCATATTTATGTATATATCATATAATCTCCTTAACCATATTCCTTACCATAAATTTTACCTTTCAACTAGCTTAAGAACTTCATTTTAAATCTATACTTCACTAAAAAATATTCCAATAATTGTATTTAACTTAATTATGAGCTAACATACAAAAATAGAGAAAACAAACTTTTACGCAATAACCCACATGTGGTTTAATCACATATCGCATAGAACTTCTTAAAAATTCTATATTTTGTATTTACTCATTTATGGGTTAATGTACTAAACGATAAGGTTATACTCTTATTCCATAGCATTAGTGTGACCTAAATCTCGAGTAACACTATTTATATCTCAAAAAGTACTATTCATAATATCAAGATTTTTAGGCATTACTACTTTTTTCATGTTGTCCTGCCCAAAATTCTAACAAACCTTGATGAAATAGAAGACATCTAATATATTTAGGTATATACCCCTTATATGTATAATATGTTGCATAGTAGTATATTGTCTGATCATGTAATTATATATACATTTATATAAAGCAAGTACATAGGTAGTTGCCTCATATATATATACATGTATATGACTCGAGAATTAGTAGATCATGGTTGTATAATATGTAGGAAGGTTATTTCTATCTTGAGAACCAATGAACCTAAATTAAGTGGGTTAGTTACATTCATGAATCATTATAAGGGGTGATGAGCCCTCTATCATGATTGTAGTGTATGTTATTGCATGCTTAATGATGTTATAGTCATTGGATGATTAGTGGATGACCATGTATGATATAAAAGTGTTTTCCCTAAGTCAAAATTTTTTGGTAGGGCCTCTAGATAGCCACTATGCTACCAAAATTTTAACTTAGGTTATCCATCTAAAGGAATGGGACTTATGTATTTCTGGAATTAATAATTAGACTTAACTAGTTTTAGCATAGGGGTTAATTAATTGGATCATAACCTTATAAGTCTTAAGCATTGGCTCATGTTATAGCACCTCCACTAGGATACCTAGCTATATCCAACAAAGAGGTGTTATGATTTGACTCATAATGATCATTATAATAAAATCAAAATAATTACAAATAATAATTAATTTGAAATAATCAACCAAACATTACTAGTTTTGAAAATGAAATATGTTCATGTGATTGAAACAAAACTACGAATCTAATTCAAATGCAATTTGATATAAGTACCTAAAATTTTAAATTAATATCATAATTACCCCATAATTAAGTTCAATTAAATCTAAAATTACATCAAAGAAGGTTAATTTGAAGAAACAAAGATAAACCAAATCGATTTTTCTATTACCTTAATTATCGATTAGATATCTAACAAAATTTCCATTTTTTATCAAAATCCAATTAATATATTTATATCCAGAATTAAAAATATGATTTTAGGATCTTAAAAACATCATTTAAATTTTGAAAAAATAAAAAAAATTGGTCAAACACATTTAGAAAATACCAATACCAATTATGATACATTATTCTCTAAACTAGTAAAACAAGCAAGCTAAACATAATTTCAATTCAATTTCTTTTTAGACCATATTAAAAATAATACAAATCATGATTTTTAAACATTAATTAAGCACTTGAAAAGATCAAAATTAGATTGTACATACACAAAACAAAAACACAAATCCTAAGATTTATAGCAAATTTAATAATTACAAAAACTTTTCTATTTTCAATACAACCAGGCTCTAACACCACTGTAGGATTTTAAGACCTCATGAACAATGGAAAATTAAATGGTATAAATCTCTAAATATTGTATAGATTGTCAAAAAAAATAGAAAATTAAGATGTTACTCTAATCAATTTAAAGAAGCTTACTAATTTCTTCTAACTAATTCCCTTTTCTAGACTTTTCTTCACACCAAGTTTATGATGCCCCTCCTCTAATATCCTAGAACACTAAATAGAGGAGTGCCACATTACATGCCTAGGGCACTAAAAATAAAATGTTGGCACCTACTTCTATTCATAATCTCATACATATAATGTTACATTGGCAAGTTTAAACTTATTTGACACCCCTTACTTGGTCTATTCGAATACTCGAATAAGATATATCACAAAGTCCACATTTAACCTTATTGATACCTTTTTCAATGATTATCATAATTTAATGTAAAGTATACATATTGTTGTAGGTTATGTTTTAATAAAAAAAACAATAGCATAATGGTTGTTTGGAGTGAAAACCAAAAATTTGAAACCTGTATAAAAGCACTTCTATTATCATTTCACACACAAATACATGTCTCTAGATCCTCCTGATCCATCATCAAATTATCATACTCAATCTCAACAACATTTTAATTTAATCTCATTATCAGTATGTATTCACAATAAATAGTTAACATAATTACCATGGTTTACATATTACAGGCTAGCATATTTATGCTACATTTGTTTCAACTATAAATCACTTACACATTGAATAGCTATTACACCTGATCTATCTCTTACAATACAATGATTTGTGTATGAATACCCAACTAGCTAATGCGTCACTACATACAAATAACCAATCTCTCTAAGAAAAGGCTCCCTTGTTTACACTACTACACATTAAGGCTACACTTACTATATCATAGCTATGACCTATGCATCAAAAAATTGATACGCTAAGCATATGCTTAGTGGTGTGTTCAATGAAATATACATATAAACATATAGATCATAATCATGGAAACATGCCATATAGATATAATGTAAGCCTACAATCTTGTAAGTCTGGTATTATTAAGGTCAATTTCACTCCTTAACCATGCTCACAAGTTATATTTTTAATCCGTGATAGAATGCAAAATTTTGTATTTTAAAGGTTGATATATATACATCATGAGCAATTTGTTATGAATAGACAAACAATATCCTATAACACCATACATGAATCATGTTTATATAATATGTATTACACCTATGCTTATCTTAGCGATTTATTCTCAATTAAGTCATGTCTCATAATGACCATTTTATTTAGCCTTATATAGTTTATTGCTCCAACTATACTTTATCCCAAAATTAGAATCATTCATCACATGTAGGCTAACTAGTAATAAGTAACTCTAATTAAAGTAATTGTTCTCTAGTAATAACTTACATTTTATGAATATTATATACATTTTATGTATACTATAATTATTTTTAAGTTCCAACCCACTTATAATTAATTCCATATAAACATTCATTTGATTATTTAAATCTATAATTCTATTAAATCTCTTAGTTCTTTGGCCTACAGATGAGAGATTAAACACCTAAATATTGGATAACAGGGTTAAATTTTGTGCAGGGCCCTCATTATAGACCTCAGTAGTAGCACCTACCATAATCTATTGATAGTAGGGATTAGTCCTTAGGAAACTCCCAATATTAGAATGGTAGGGATAATCCTCATAGATTTTCAAACATTGAGATAGTAGGGATTAACCATAATAGACCTCCCAATATCCTTAGATAAGGGGATGACAAGGATCAAGCCTAATAAATCTGCTAATATCAAACAATGTGTGAATAACAGGGATTAGCCCTTATAGACATCCCAATATCTAAAAGTGTGTAACGTTCATATTTAAAATCTTGGTGGCTGCACCCGTCATACGGAAGGCAATGATTCATATTAACTAATGCCTCTAATAGCTACTAACTCCCTAGTTAACCAAGTAACCTATCTAGTAGGCTATTCGACTCACATGGGCCTCATTTCCCTTTTATTATCACATGGTCATTTTATTATTCAATTTTTATTGC
>CANXYI012124395.1:0-11666 GCA_948208565.1 Hura crepitans
ATTTTTCTTTATTTTTATTTTTATTTTTATTTATTATATTTGATTTATATTTTTTTACTTTGAAGCACTTTTAATCATTAAAAAAACTAGACCATTTGCATAATTTTTTTATATTTATATGTTTAAAATTTTTAATAACTAATCGAAAAAATAAATTAAAAATCAAAACCAATATAGCTATTAATTAAAATTAATTGATTAATGAATAAAATTATTAATTGGACTAGTTACTCAATCCATGCACATTCCTACGGGTCTTCTTGCACTAGATGAAATAAACAACTCATTTCAATTCAATCTCTTTATTTTCAAACAGTTGCCATACAAGTAGAAAAAGAAAAAGAACAAAAAGAACTAGAAAAGCGATAATTCTAGACATGGATTATTCATGTTGGATTTGTTTTTTAATGTATTCATCTTGGAGTTTAAGAAAATTGAAAAATAAGAATAATTGAGAAGGCTATCCAATGAGAAGACTTGGAGGTTTTACTTTAACTGGAATTTGATATTTGACGTTGGGTAGATTTTATAGTTTAAATTGATAGCCGGAAAAAACAAGAAGTAAATCAAGAGGAAGAGGAGACAATATTAAAAATAAAAGGATGCTTGAACCAATTTAACTTTATGCTAGATTGATCTATCATAAAAGTTATATTTTTCTTAAGTTATTTTCATCGATCTAGAGAAGACATATGATAAAGTGCGCAAAAAAAGTCTTTTGATAGGCGCTGAAGAAGAAAGATATTCATTTTAAATATATAAATACTACTAAAGATACTATACAAAGGAGCAGTTACAAGTATAAAAGTTTGGATAAAAGTGACAGAGTAGTTTCATATAAAAATAGGTTTACATAAATTCAGCATTAAGCATGTATCTATTTGCTATTGTTATGGATGAGTTGACTAGTAAGGGTCAAGAGGACATCCCATAGTATATGTTGTTCTACAGATAATATTGTGTTAATTGATAAGAGAAGAGAGCAGGTTAACCATAAGTTAGAAGTATGGAGAGATACCCTTAACCATAAAGGCTTGAAGATAAGTAGAAGTAAAACAGAATATGTCCATTACAATTTCAGCTTAAGTAGGAGGAATAGAGAGAATTAAGGTTAGATGGTATAACATTGTCAAAGTGTAGCTATTTTAAGTATTTGGGTTCCATTTTGCAATATGATGTGATGATACATGAGGATGTAACTCATAGAACCAAAGCATGATGGTTGAAATGGTAAAATACCACAACTGTATAATGTGACAAAAAGATACCTAATAAAGTGAATGATAAATTTTATAGAACGATAGTGAAGCCAGTTATGTTATATAGGAGTAAGTGTTATGCAATAAGAATACAATATATACATAGGTTAAATGTAGTAGAAATACGAATGCTAATGTGAATGAATAGACATAGTTAACCGGATAAAAATAGAAATAAATGCATTTAACGAAAAATAAATGTAATACATACTGAATATAAGATCAAAGAATGTTGTTTAAGATGGTTTAATCATGTGCTTCGGATACTTTCGGATGCCTTATTAAGAAAATGTGAAAGTTCAATAGTAGAAATGGGAAAGAAAAGAAGAGATGGGTCTAAGATTATGTGGATAAAAATAGTATCTAAAAATTTGTGTACATTAAACGTTAAGACAAATCTTATCTTAGATAAAAGGATATAAAAATAGAAATTTTATATAACTAACTCATCTAATATGAAATTTAGTTGTTATATTAATTTGATCAATATAAAGAATATTATATTTTTATTTTTTTAATTTTTAATTATATTTTTATTTTTTTAATTTTTAGCATTAGTTATATAATTTTATTACTAATGGATTAATTAACTCAAACACATAAATTTTACGTTCAATTAAATAAAATATATAATCGCTTTCCGAGTTCTAAGTATTATGTGTATAGGCTTTAATCCCTAGAGAGCTAACAAAAATTAAAATAATAGAAAGTAACAAAGTACCTTTAAACGGGGTCGTTTCTCAGCATTGAGTTTTCGAACTTCATAACGAATTCGCTTGGCGAAGAGTCTGCTTTGCCTCTTCTCTTTGTATCTCAAAACACTAACCTCTCTTTGCCCTAATTTCCATCCTTCTTTGTCACAATTTTTTCCCAAATTTACATTGCCATTTCCCATTTCTGGCACTGTCCATAGATTTCCCAATCCGTCCATTAATCCCTGCCCAAGAACAAATTGATCTAAGAATCAATGATAAGCCACATTAATCAGTGTTTATATTTCATTGAACAGGAAGTCCCGTAAATAACGGAAAAGCATTTTAATATGAATTTCAAAAACCAAATTTATTAACATCTTTTTTCTTTTTGTTACAAATATTTAAGAAAAACAAAATTCATTAATTTGATAATCAACTTCAACTTGTTAGTTGTCTAAGTGGGCCAAGACTAGCTGGCTAAAAGGTCCGCTGGGTCCCTAAATTCTAATGATCTTTGCAGTAACATCAATAATAACCTTGACCTTTTCTTTCGTACATAATGCCAATAATAACTTTTCGAGAGTAAATTTTTGCCGCTACTGTCCACTGCTAGCTCAGTGATTAAACATAGCTACTGTAACTGTGCTAATGCTAAGGTTGAGGACCGTAATCCATGGATCTAGTGATTATAAGAGATACTTGCATTTTACCAGTGAATTCTACACTCTTTCTTATTTTTAATGTTGGATACTTGCATTTGAAGAACACAAATTAGTGGAAAGAGAGATAGCCTCCTCGTGGCTAGTCTCAATCCATTTTAAACATATTTTTCAAAGTACAGTGGAGAAGTTTTTACCTTATTAAAAAAATACATGAGACTAATTTTACTTATCTTTTTATACCAGATTTTGTATATATATCAGATACTTACTTGTAGATGCATCATAAACAAAATTTAATTTTCAACTAGAATAGTAACCCTCAAATTTAACTGTCAAAAAAGTGAAACTTTCTAAACATTGCGCCACACCCTTCCTAACCTTCCAATCGGATTTTTTAAAATACACAAGAGATTGATGAGACTTACCCTCCTGCAAATTCTATTTTGCATTTAACATAAATTTCCACCAATCCTTTTATGTAGCATTATTTTATTATTTTTAATATAAATGCAGCCAGATTAATAATTCTTTATTTTTCTTTTGTCAAATAATGCTTCTATGTGAGTATTATCACTTCAATTAAAAAAATTATGTTTAATACATAAGTAAATACCAAAAACTTGATCTGGAAAAAAAAAATGAGCACCTTAATTTTCAAAAGATATAGACATCTAAACTTTTTATATAATTTGAAAGATGCGAAATTGATTTAGTATCAAAATGGTGAAAAGCATGAGTTATAAAAGTTACTGCCATCTAAACATTAAGTCAATAAAAACTATTTATTCCCGTGAGTTAATTAATTAAAATGCATAAAGAATTTGGCAATTAAATAGAAAGACCATGATTCGTTAAAGAGTATATACATATAGAGAGAGAGAGAGAGCATGAAAGAAGAATTACGTTGGAAGCATGATGCAAGTCAGGAACAGTTTGTGGGGACTCTCCTCTGATGAATAGTGGGCCCTTATCAGACCAAGCATTCAAAATATGTTGATAGTCAAGCTTTAAACCCACCAATCCTTTCTTACCATCCTGCGATCGCATCATCTTCTCCAATGCATCACCACCACTGTAACAACAACTACTCACTTCCTCTTGCTCTTTCTTCTCCACCAGCTCCCAGTAACTCACCCACCGATCTTCACTCGCATCCCTTTCTTTCCGTTTCATCGCCGTCTTCACCATCTTTTCTTGATCGCCGCTGTCTTTTCCGCCGTACACATACGGTGGCTCCTCCTCCTCCGTGGTGGTGGTGGTGGAGTCAAGAATGCCGTGGAGAGAGGTGGAGGTGTCAGTGGCCGTTTCGAGAAGAAAAGAAACGTGATCGGAAACTCGATCATCGTTGAGGGGTTCCTTGTCTTGAACAAGATTTTCTGGGTGGAGAGGGAAAAGATTTAGCTGTTGTTTATGGGTCATTTTGTTTGGTTTCTCTTGTTTATGGGATAGTTCGAGTTTAAGAGAAAGATATTTTGGTTTTCTTGTTTTGGTTCTTGATTTTCTTGCTGGTTTTGGTGGTGTTGTTGTAGCTGATTTTCTTGGCTTAATAGAGGAATTCTTGCTGCGCATTATTATTTTTTTCTTCCTCTGCTATTCCTCTTTTTTTCTATTCTTGGACAAGCTGGGGATGGAAAAGATCGAGAGAAAAAGCGCAGGCTTTTTGAACAATACATAACATTCCTTTGCCATATAAAATATAAAATGGTAATGACAAATGAGAGTGTAATATTCCCGCCGTGGATGATGGTGATGGGTTGGATTATGTGACACGTGGACGGAAGAGATTGGGTATGGGAGCGGATAGTGTTGTTATCTGGATGGGGTTTGGGAGAGGATTGAGAAATTGGGTTTTTGAAGGGGTAAAATGGTAATTGAAAGCTTTGATGTGGACTCGTAGCGTAATCAAAATTGTCCAGCTGGACGTCCGAACGTGGAATATTTTTATGGGATTACAAATCCACACTCATAATTTCAATAATTTTTAATACATTTAAGTTATTAATATTTATAATTTTTAATAAATTTAATCCACGTAAATTCAAATTAATTAAATTAATTAATTTTAAATATTAATTAATATTTAAAAAATTAATTTATCGCCATTCTAAATATTTTAGCTATCTAAAAAAATTCACACACTTTGTTTAATAGAAACTATTAATTCTTATATATCTTTTTTTTAAGAAAATTTTATATATCTAATAATATATTAAATCATTTTGACATTATATTTATATATTTTCATTTAATAAAATACGGAGAAATATTAAATATTTTTTGTTTTTTGTATCCTCTTTTACTTTATATGTATTTTAAATGATAAATGTCTATTTAAATTAAAATATATACCTTTAAATTTAAATTTATACACCATTGGTATGCAAATGATGAAGAAGTTAGCACTCCTCCATAATACCTTATCAATAAAATTTTATACATTTTTAATTTGTATTTATTTTAATTATATTTATAATACATTAAAAGTAATTCTTTTAATTTCATTATTTTTACCCGTTGTTTAGCCATCAAATCTAAATGTGCTTTTTATTTATTTGAGTTAGAGCGAATTTAAATAAAAATATTATTATTTGAAAAAAATTTGCTTTATATAAATTAAAGTAAAATTAATTTTAATTATTTTTATTAACTATTTAAATTAATTTTCAATGAATTTTAAAAGAACGCATCACCATCATTAAATGAAGTAAAAAATGATATTTTTCTCAATAACCTATAGAATTAACATTATAATAAAGAAAATTTATAATAAAAATGCAAATTTGTTAAAATGATAATTACTTATTATATAAAAATTGGTGATTTCTCAGATAATTAATTTTTAGAAGAAAATGATAATATCTTATGCCGTCACTAAATTTGTATATCCCTTAACAGAAAATTTAACTGAATAATCACATTTTTAAAATTTTAAATATTAAGAACTTAATAATTATAAAAAATATGCTATTATTTAAATGGTTAACACCTTAATATATTGAGGTTAATTTATAGTCTCTATTTTTAATTTTAAATATTTAAAATGAAATATTTATCTCTTTTAGAATTTACTTAAATCTAAATTGATCAAAATAGTGAATTTCATATATCAAGTTATATAAAAAAAATTAGGACAAATTACAAATTCAGATATGAACTATCACCTGTATTTAACTTTAATTTATATCTTTTGAAATGTAACAAATTGATAACTAATTTATCTTTCAACTCCTATTAACATGGCGGTAGCAAAACCAATTGAAGTGTATTTTTAGAGCATCATTTCACAACTACAAATATAACAATTAAATAAAAGAGAGTTATATAACAATTTTCAAAGCACACTAAAGCTATACCCAATTATGTTTAAAGCAAGATGAGAAAATTTTGGCTTGAAAGATAACTAAAATTAAAACCAACTGAAAAAAAAGAAAGTTTATAACAATTAAAACACTATTAATTATAATTACATCAGCTCATCTTATTTCTTTTTGTAGCATAAATAAACTAATGCACACTTGAGGTAGGCTACAATTCCTCTATACTATTTTGCCTTTTAATATGAAAGTTGAAAAGGTTGAACATTTCTTCAATTAAATGCTCTGCTCATATAGATTCTAAAACTAATAATGTGGGAGGTATGAATAATTGTAAACATTATTTATTGTTATTGTTACAGTACTTGAACCATAAATAGATAGATAGCATCTAACTTTGTTAGTCATTCAATAGTTGCACTTTATATATAAACCTTGCATCATGCTTTTGGGGTGAGTAATAAAAGGCAATTACTTCTTTCTCTCACTAAATCCTAACTCTCTGTTTTCTTTCACTTAATTTTTCACGGTGTCAAAGCCTTAGGGCTTCGATTTATTGATTCTTCTTCTCAAAGTCACGACCCAGATTTTGAGTTTCCTTTTTTATTGTGTACTATAATTGCAAATTTTAGTTTGTGGATTTCTCATGGCTCCCAAAATTTCTCCTCGACTTCTACAAATGTTGCTAGTTCTTCTCAAATTCATCTTTTTCCTTGTGCTCCTACCATTAATGACGATCCTTTTTTTCTCTAGAGCTCAGACATCCTAGTATGGTGTTAGTTACTACTCCTTCGACTGGTAAGAAATATCTTAGTTGGAGCACCATTGTTAAAACATCTCTTGAAGCAAAAGGACAATTGTGCTTCATTAATGGCTCAATAACTCATCCTACTAATCCTCTTGCTTATAAAAAAGTGGAAGAAAGTGGATTTCATGATCAAGTCATAGATCTTGAATTCTATCTCCAATGATCTATTTGATTCGTTTATTTACTCTCTTGCTTCTCAAAGTCTCTAGAATGTTCTAAATAAAGTTTGTGGTTTCTAATACACCTCAATTGTACCAGATTCAATGTGATATGAGTTCTATGGAGCAATGATCTAACTCAGTCACAGTTTATTACACCAAGATTCATAAATGCTAGGACAAAATGCATCTTTGTTGCTAATGCCTATTTGCATTTTCAATAGTTATAGTTGTGGTTTTGATTGCAAGTTAGCTGAATGAAATGAAATGTTGAAGCTCTTGCAGTTTCATATAGGCCTTAATCACTTTTTTGATAACACTAGCTATCAAATTCTTAATCTAGAACCTCCTCTAAATGTCGATAAAGCTTACAACATGGTTCTTCAGATTGAGATACAAAGAGAAGTTAATCTAGCTTTTTCCATAAACAACATCGATAATACAACATTACTTTCTCATAGCTTTCATTCCAAAGGAGCAAATGACACAAAGAAGTCAAATCAAAGGAAAGATGGAGGCAAAAAAAGGTGATCATTATTGTGAGCATTGTTATGCTATAAGACATATTAAAGAGACATGTATCAAACTTCATGGTGAACCTAATTGGTATAAAGGATTAAAGGATAAAAAAAGACAGGAGGTAAGAAGGCAATGGAAAATTTAGCTAATACAGACACTAATTCAACTTTTAATACTCCTATTTATGTAGATCTTGACAAAAGCTCCAAGCATGGTGACCTAAATGCAATAATGTCTCATTTGATTAAAAAAGATCTATCTCAGCTTGTCAAAGTAAAAATGCCTATTGGTGGTGATGCTGCCTATGTGAACTTTGGTCACTTCGACTATGCTAAAATTCTGAATCTGTTTGCAAAGTATGCAGGTAATATTTTCTCTGTGTCTAACATAACACTCCATGTTATAAGTATGTTTGATGATAATATATGGATTCCAAACATAGGTGCCTCATACCATATATGCTGTAATCCTAAATTGTTATAAAATATTACACCTCTTATTCAACACATATCTATTCATCTATTTGATGACACTCTTACCACTGTTAAATATACTGAAACTATTTCTTTACATCCTAGATTGTTTCTTCAAGATGTCATGCTGATTTCTTTTTTTTCTTTAAATTCAATCTTTTATGTCAATAAGCTTACCATAAGTGCCAACATTTACTTCACTTTATATCCTTCTTATTGCCTATTACAAGACCAGAAGGCAAAAGAATTCTAGCTATTGGTCATGTTTTAGGCACTTTATACATTTTGAATTTTAAGGTTTTTCTTTCTTTTGTAATAAAGAGTTATACATCATGCTCTTCTCACCCTTTTCTTATAAAGGGCTTTTGTAGCTTGGTTACTGTTCCAAACTCTAAGTATACTTCATGCACTCCTTTTATTATTAGCAATAAAATGTCTCCCATTTCTGTTTACATTTGGCATCACAAACTTGGTCACACACCTTTTCATGTTATTAAGCATATAGATTGTGTTCCAAATACTCCTCTTAATAAACCGTGTGATATTTGTCATGTTGCCAAACAACATTAACTTCCTTTCTCCAAGAGTATAATACATTCTTAAGAAATATTAGAGCTAGTTCATGTTGACATTTGGGGGCCATATAAGCAACCAAGCTTGACTGGAGCACATTATTTCTCACTATTATAAAACCACTTGGACATATTTGTTCAAACACAAGTCATAGGTACATACATTATTATCCTCTTTTCTTCACATGGTTCACACCCAAATCAATCACCAAATAAAGGTTATTCAAACAGATAATGGAACTGAATTTGTTAACTTATCTTATTCCTCTTTGTTTTTAGAAATGGGTGTTATTCATCAAAAGTCTTCCAGTTATATACCCAGCAAAATGGAGTGGTTGAAGAAAGCATAAAAATTTGCTTATAAGTGGCTAGAGCATTACTTTTCCATGCTAAGTTACCTAATAAATTTTGGGGAGAGGCTATTCTCATCGCCATTTATATCATCAACATATTACCAGCACCTTTACTTTAGTAGAAGACTTCATTTGAGTTATTATTTGGACTTGAACCTGATTACACAAAACTCAAGAATTTTGGTTACTTGTGTTTTGTTACCAATACATTGCCACATGAGGACAAATTGCTCTAGACAGAAGGCTTACAAGGTGTATGATTTAGATTCTCATGTTGTTTATCATGCCAGAGATGTCATTTTTTGTATGAGATGCATTTTCCTTATATGTACACAGTTAATATGGCAGATATTGATGTTTCTCCTTTCTTGCCTATTGTGTCTCTCATAGTTGATAATGATTATTTAAGGACTTCATACCCTAACAACTACTAGAAGTACTTCTTTCTCACCTAATTCTTTTTTTTGCTACTGTTGATTTTCTAGACTCTTAAGTAATCTCTGCCCAGCTTGTTGACGTTGTAACGCCCCAACTATTACAGCGTCGTTGAGGCTTTGAGAATAGTACCCCGAGATCGAAAAGTGCGCCTGGAATTCTGGGTCATCGACACAAGTCTCGCAGCAAGGCATATTGCCCAATAAACTTAGTGATTTAAAGTTTGAAAATGACCTCAATTAAAAATTTAGCAGAACCACTAATTTATTTCAAGCTATAAGCTAGTGGGTCATAGGCTCAGATTAAGTCAAGGTGGGAATGACCCGAGATAAGCCCGAAAGAACCTAAAAATATCATACCCTGAAGGTTAAAAATTTCCCTTGAGTCCATTGGTGAAAGAAAATTTGAATTCTGAGATCAGTTGCAAATTTTTCTTAATTACGGAATTTTGCACGTAAATTGAGGTAATTGGTTAAATTTCCTGTCGGTGGAATTTGGCCATGAAATTTTACATGCCTCCAATTGAAGGTATTTGAGGATTTTAGAAATAAACACAACAATTTTTGGAGGTTCGTGAGAACGTATGAAAATTTTCGAAGTTCTGCCGCAAATTTTCGAAATTTTGGTTTACCTACCTGCCGAAGGAATTTTGTCGCGAAACTTTGCGAGCATCTAATTGGGGATTTTAAGAACAAACATAATGATTTTTCGATGTCCGAGTGATTTTTAAAAATTCTTCGAAGTTTCAACTCGAATTTCTCGAAAAATTGAAGTTCGGGAAAATTTAAAATTTCGGAGGCTCGGGATTATTTTGGTGTAGAAAAAATGAATAACTAATGAGCAAATGAATGAAAGAAAAGAAGGAAAAATAAAATGAAATGAAATGAAAAAAATATAGTTTGGGAGTTTAGATTTGAATAAGCCAAGGAAAAAAAAAGAAAAGAACAGAAAAGAAAAGGGGGCAGAAAATGTGAAGAAGAGGAAAGAAAGAAAGAAGAAAGAAAAAGGAAAGAAAGAAGAAAGAAGAAGAAGAAGAAGAGAAGACAAGGGCCAGCAGCAGATCCCTTCCTTAGGTAAGTGAATTTTCTTCCATTAATTTTTTATTTGTTGAATTTATTGAGGACCTAGGGCTAGAGAAATTTCTGCTGGAGTTTTATAATGAAGAAATGGAAGTAAGAGTATGAATATCGGAATTCTAGGGCTACTAGAACTAATTTTCATTTATGAGCAGCAGAGAGTATTTTAGACATAACTTTCTGTATAGATGTCAAAAAATTGTAAAACTAGTTGCATATGAAAGATAACACATAGGGCTATAAATTTGTCGAAGAAAGTTTCCCTAATTCATTTTATATTTTACCTAGAAAATCCTGAAAGTGAGGGTATATGCATTGTCTATAGAATTCCTAAAATGAACAGAATAGTCTCTGTTCATCAGGCCATAACTCTCTCTGCAGATATCAAAAATGTATGATTCTTGAACCAAAAGAAATTAGACTCATATGGCTACAATTTTTATGTAAAAATCTTGAATTGATTCTAGGTTTAACCTGGCTAAAAATGTGATATAAATTGAGTGATGAAAACTAGAACTGACAAAGTGTCTCAAGAGCAGTAGAGGGTAATTAGACCATAACTTTATGTATAGTGATCAGAATAATATGAAATAAAATTTATATGAAATATAAGACATAGGAGTATAATTTTGTAGAAGAGAACTTCCTCTAATTCTCTATAGGTTTTGCCCATAAATTCAGACAAGTGATGAAACCAGCACTGTCAGTAGGAATTGGAAGTTAAGGACTAAGAAAAATGGTGTGGATGAAGGAAGGCACACTTAAGGTGGAAATGGAATCGAAACATGGTAGTCACACCTAAATAGGTACGTGTACTCGATGAAATGTATATATATAATTATTTGTTGGAATGGCAAGAAAGTGTGTGCTATGTATGCATATGTGCTTTGTGAGTGTGTGTAAATGATTAAGTGGTGATTGTTGTGTGTTAATACATGTGCTATGTGTGTGAATGCTCCAATGAGAATTGAGTCATGAGTGTGCATATGTATTGGGGCTAAACGCCTAAATTGATGTTTGTTACATGTGCATTTATATGTCATGTATGAAAAATGTGAATGATGAATGCATCCATAGTGATGGCTATGAATGCCTTGTTTATATAGGTATAAGCACACCAACATGTTGAAATAAATGATCAATACCTTGTGTGAATTTTAATTAAAAGTTAAATAAATTAGCTATTAATGCACATTTAATCTAAATTAACTTAATGTGCATAAATGTGTGCATAATGTAATGTTAAATAAGGGTATGAATGTGTTCGAATGCATAAATAAGAAAACGATAAAATGATAAAATGGACAATTAGGACCTATTATGTAACCTTATATGTTATGTG
>CANXYI012124646.1:0-21843 GCA_948208565.1 Hura crepitans
AAATATCATTAATAATCAACATATAGATATGCAGTGGCCCTTTTAGACCTCACGATAGGCACACCCACATGAAAATATGCACTAAAGTGCCCTAGCAGTTGCTACCTCCCTAGTTGACTAGTTAACCTATCCAGTAGGTTGTCTAATTCACATGGGCTATGTTTAATTCCCATTACATTCCTCTTTCCAATCATCCTAATCTATTTATTTATTATAAGAAGCTGAATCATAATTATAATAAGTTTTAGTATTGTATCTCAATCATATAAATATTCATAATTGTTCATCATAGCCAAGTATATTTCTATTATTTATCTTTTCCTGATATACATATCTCTTTACTTGATTATTTATCATCACCACACATTTACTTATTTAAAAACATCTAAACATTTACATATTTACTCGTTATCATTCATAATTCACTTATAATTTTCTTCTTTTTTTTGTGATCTTTTAAATATTCATTTATTATCATTATTCATGCTTATCCTAATTCCGTTAACTATTCATGATATTTATATATACCAATTTATATATTTTTAATTCTCATATTTTTTCTTACAAATACTTATTTCACTTTACTAAGTTATATAATTATTTTCATAACCTTGTATAATTCTTATTTAAGCCCTCCACTTAAATAATCTTTATTTTATTAGTTATATATATATTTGATTACCCTTATTATTATACTTACTTGATACGTTCATAAAATCCCCCTTTTATTGATACTTACTTGATACATTCATAAAATCCCCCCTTTTTATTGATATAATAGTCATACAAATTTCAAATATACATATGTTTTACTTTTCCTTTATTTTCAAAATAATAATAATAATAATAATAATAATAATAATAATAATAATAATAATAATAATAATAATAATAATAATAATAATAATAATAATAATAATAATAAGAACAATGACCTTGATGATGAAAACAACAACAATAACAATAACAATAACAACAATAATACATTTCTTTTTATTAGCTACTACTACCCGATCAACTCCTTAATCTTTTACACATACACATTTGTCTCCTATTTTCCTTTCATTTTCACATATTTAATCTAATTTAATTTATTTATGTATAATTAATCACTTATACATTTTTATTTATAATTGTATGTATCTATATTTTAAATGACTTAATTTATTTCAATGAATTTTGTTATTACCTTTCAATATCTTGAATTCTTTTATTTCACCTTCGCTTGTTTATTTACATTGATTAATTTTCTCCTTTATACATACTTTGACTTACTTTAGAACTTAGAACATAATATTCAATTTCTAACATTTACGCCTTCCATATCACTTATTTTAATCTTTGACACTTTTTCAAATCTTTTAATTAGACATTTGCTTTATTACATAACATTTATTCTTTATTCTATTACTTGTATAATTTAACCAACTTGGTATGTCTATCTAAAATTTTATTTTCTTCCTTTAAATACCTTCAAGCTAATTGACTTAAGCTCAATTTCATAATTGACTTAAGCTTAATTTCAATTATAGTTCAACAATTTATCAAATTAAATTCATATCATAAAATCCAGATATTTACATGGGAACACAATAATAATAATAATAATAATAATAATAATAATAATAATAATAATAATAATAATAATAATAATAATAATAATAATTCACCATTTAATTTCTATTTATTCACTTATATGGTTTAATTTAATATCTTATAATCATGACACCAAATACTTTATTTCTTCCTTTATGCTATCTAACTCCATATTCCTTTGTCTACTTATAATTTATATTTTCCTTACAATCCCATGTAATCAATTCATAACAATTATCTATAGTTATTTACTTATATCTATTATTCTCTATAATTCCCTTACCTAATTTAATTAATCTATTTTTCTTAATAGTCATTGTTTATATTTTTGTTCATTATGTTAACTTACATTTACACATCTTAAATTTTCCATAATATTAAGCCCAAAATATTGAATCGATTTATTTTACTTTATTATTTTTGACTACATCAATTTCTTCACTGACACCTATCAATTGGCAACATTACATGTCAAGTTAACCATAAATAATTCATCATTTCCACATTTGTGTATTTCAGCAATAATTGGTTATTCATCCTACCTATTTTGTTATATCATTTTAACCATTTTAATGTAGTTCTTTTAAGTTCTGATTTTGTCTACTAACATTAATCCCACTTAATTATTTATACAAGCTAAAATAACAACTTCTATAATACCTTTAACACTTAAAAATTCCATAAAACTGTATCATGCTACTTTAATTTTATTTCTCCTTATTCTTTATTTTTCTCACTTCTTAACATTTTAATATAAGCTTAATAACATTCCCATCAATTCATTTGATTCATCTAAGACAACATATGAACACCATACTTCTCATAAACCATAAACATACACTGACGTTAGTTTAGAATACACATACCTTAAATACAAGCTTTTCTCCATGTAGAACTCATTCTATTCCCTTCATTCTCCCTTCCATCACTCTTTTCCCACCATCAAACCTTCAAATCATCAAACTTCCATAACAACTCCCTCACATAAAAAATCATAAAAAATATCATCATACATAAAACCTTAATGTATAATTCCATAAATCCATTTCTACACCACAAATAACCTCATAAGAATCACTTGGTTTGAGACCAACTTACCTATTTTGGAGTGAACCAAAAATCCATCTTTCATCACTTTTTATCCACTAAAATCCATCTCTTTCCAACTAATTTAGAGATGCTAAAGTGTTAAGTTAAAAGAGTAACCTTTCTCAATCTAACTAATTTAGAGAGGCTAAGGCATTAGGCTAAAATAGTGACTTTTCTTATGTATTATTTAGTGATTATATGGGTAAATTTAAGGTGTAAAAATGGTAGAGAAAGGGAGGAACGAATTTTAGCAATAGAGAGGGGAGGAGAGAAATGTATAGGCTAGAAACAAATGAATATATAATTATTATTTGCATATTTATATGTTGAGTGGATGGTTAGGATTAAAAGGTTTTATTTACACATGGATGGCTAGATAAAATCCATGTGTATTTGTCTTTTAATATCTTTTAATAATTTTCCATGTCAATAATTATATGTTACACTTGGATGGCTAGGTTTTATCGTGTCACTATTTAATCAATTGGCTAACAATCCTCCCTACACAAAATTTCTGCTATTTTTCCTTAAACATATATACATTTAATTGAATTTAATTCCCTCATTTTTCTTAATAGCTCCCATGTTTAGAAAATTCCAACAATGTGATTTTTAGATTCCTTGGAATTTTTTATCATAAAGATGTGTCACTTTTAAAATTTTTTGAGCATGTTTCTAAATTTTTCCACTTAACTCTAAATTGTTTACTATTCACATTACACAAAAATAAAGATTTTGATTTTATTTTTAACCCCTTATAAGAACAAAAATGCTCCCTAAATTTTAGTAGAATGCATCTCATAAATAATGTTAATTTTCGATCGAGTTAACTCCATTTGGCCCGAGAACACTATTCATGGCCTAATTATCACTATTCATTAGGGCCTGCTCTCGAACCTCATGTTTCTCACATTTTCTCATTATCACCATGTAATGTGCTACTTCCTCATTACTCTCATGTGTCTCCTCTTTTTGACTATGAATAGTGTATTTCCCATTTTACCTTTAGCTTTTCAACAAAATTACCATTTTACCCTTCAATTGATTTTTGCTTTGTTATTAATGCCAGCCAGCTCTACTTGATCTGTACATTCATTCTACTACCCATTTTTCCTTCTAATTCCTATTCTTACCTTATAGAAAATTAGACCAAAGGTTAAGTGTGATAGGAACATTTAGTGGTTGTCAAGAATATCCTTAAGTACTTGAGAAGGACTAAGGATTTATTCTTAGTTTATAGAGAAAGAGATCTATAGGTTAGCGAGCATACTAATGCTAGCTTTCAATTTAATAAGGATGATTGTAAATCTTAATTTGGATATGTATATATTATGTGTAGAGGAACAATTATTTAGAAGATTTCTAAATATGATATGATTGTGAATTCTACCACTAAAGCCGAGTATATAGCAACTTTCGATGCAGCTATCACTAACTATCTTAAATATGGAGTGCCATATTATGATTGCAAAATTTTTACTTTGAACAAGAAGTATACATATCACATGACATATTTAAAGATCAGGTAGTAATTAATAAAAGATTCACCACCCCAAACTATAGTAGGGAGTTTTATCTCATAATTCTGATGAGAAATCTTTATTCAAAAATCTTTGTCCAAAGTAAGATGCTATGTGCGAATGGGACTCTCAAAGGGAATTTGCTATGTGTGAATGGGACTCACAAAGGGAATTTTTGGAATAATGGTGAAATTATCATAACAATATATCTAGGGATTAATTACACATACTTATTTAAGCTTTAAGTTGACATAAGTTTATACTCTAAACTGTATGAGATAAAAGATGGTGAAAGGAGTTTATTGCACTATAACTCAATATGGAAGGGTTAAGTCAAACCACTTGACTTTTTAATGCTTGGGGTAGTCTTAATGTATGGCTAGACACCACTTTGGACTTGTACATAAGGGGATAATTGATTGGGAATCAATTATTAGGCTAATGAGATTAGACAACAAGTATCCTAGTTGGACTTGCACTCTTATGCATTGTGTGCTACCAAAATGCTTTGAAAACCCATAAGGTCACACACTATAGGAAGTAAAAGGAGATTCAAAGTGTTTAAATAGATTAATGATAAGAAATGAGGGAAATGATTGAGCTTAAAGCTCAATGACAAGTTAGGAAAAATACGGTTTCCAAAACTAGACCTTGTTGAATCAAGTTGCTAGAGCTTTTTAGTTTCAATTTTTATAGACCTTTTAAGAGTTAAAATAGCCTTAAACCATATCATAAGAAGGCTGATTAAGTGGTCCTATTAAGGTACAGTCTTACTAGGCCATATGTAATTTGTGTATAGGTCTATTACTAGGCCTAGAGAGCTCATACATGTGGCTTTCATGTAGAGTCTTCTAAATCATCTTTTATTTGTTAAAAGTTAACATAAAAATGAGTATAAAAGATATAAACTCATGATCAACCACCATAAAGGAATTATGGATATGTATTTTGCCATAAAAGCTCCATTTTCTCTCCTATTCCATTTTTCCTTCTAGTTTGTTCATCTATACAATTTTTCTACTAGCACCTAGAAAATTGCACACCCTCACTCTTAATACTTCTCACATGGATACCTTGGAGGTGTTCCTAACTAAGGATCATTGTGGTTTGTGACAACATAGTAAGAAGAGCAAAAGAAAAGAAAAGCTGCATATAAGAATCGCATAGAAAATTTACTATAAATTCTTATTCTATGATTTCTTCTAAAATAAATTTTTATTTTTCAATTTTTTTGATGTTCCAACTTTTCTTTGGATGTTTTATTTTTGCTATGCTTGAGTCAATGGAAACCATCATGAATAACCTTCTTTGGTTGGCCATCATTTCTTGGATGGAAGGCTGTACTAAATATGAGTCCAGTACCTAAGGCATCATGTATTTTCTTCCAAAATCTAGATGTGAATCTTGAGTCTCAATCTTAGATAATGGAAACTGGCAGTCCATATAGCCTCACAGTCTCATCAATGTGTAACTATGTGAGCTTTTTTAGTGAGTAATCCATCCTCACCAGAATTAAGTGCACTATTTTTGTTAACCTATCAACAATTACCCATATTGCATCACATTTATTCTTGGTCATAGGGAGCCAAATTGCAAAGTCTATAATGGCCTTCTCCCTTTTCCACTCTAGTATGGCTATGGGATAGAGCAATTTAAAAGGAATTTGATGTTTAACTTTTACTTATTGCCAAGTGAGACATTTAGTCATGTATTTAGTTGTGTCTCTCATAATTCCATGCCACTAATAATAAGGCTTCAAGTCAAGGTACATTTTTGTACTTTTGAGATACATGGCATATAAAGAATTATAGGCTTCCTATAACATCTTTTTCTTAATGCCCTTTATGTCAGGCACACATAATCGATCATGGTAATATAAGCATTTGTCTACCTTGATCTCATTTTCAGTAGACTTCCCCTTTCTAATTAAGCCTATTATGTGCATGAGTTGACTATTAACTTTTTAAGACTCTTTTACTTATTGAATCCAGTGAGGTTTCACCTATAATTCTACTAACAAAGCTCCATCCTCAGGTATTATAATTGAGCATTCATCACTTTTATGGGACATAAGAATTTTTGGCTCAATGTATTTGCCACTACATTTGTTTATAAAGAAAATAATTGACCAAGATATCTTAATCCTTAATCAATTCCATCTATCTTCATTGCTTTATATTCTACTCCTTTTGGGTGAGAAGGTACTTCAAAGCTTTATAATCTATATATACATAACATCTCTCACCATAAAGATAATGCCCCTTTATTTTCAAGGCAAAAATAATAGTAGTTAGTTCTAGATCATAAGTCAGATAATTCCTTTCATATGGCTTTGACTGCCTAGATACATAAGCCACTACCTTGCCATCTTACATTAATACACACTTGAGTCCATTATGAGAAGAATCACTATAAATGACAAAATCCTTCCCTAACTTCGAATGTGTAAGAATGGGAGCTTTTATCAACATATCTTTCAATTTGTCAAAACTTTCTTAACATTTATGATCTTACACAAATTTCACATCTTTCCTCAATAGGTGTGTCATGAGAGTAGCAATCATTGAAAATCCTTTGATAAACTGCCTATAGTAACCAGCTAATCTAAGAAGGTCCTAACTTCTATCACATTTCTTTGAGGCTTCCATTCCAATATAGCCTTGATTTTGTTTGGGTCCATCTTAATTCCATAAACTGAAGTAATGTGTTCTAAGAATGCTACTCCATTAAGCCAAAACTCACACTTGCTCAATTTGGCATAAAGCTACTATTCTCTCACGGTCTGTGTCACCAACTTGAGGTATTACTCATATTCCTATCTTGTTTTAGAGTATATCAAGATATCACTAATAAACACAACTACAAACTAATCTAGGTATGGCCTGAATATCTAGTTTATTAAATCCATAGATGCAGCTGGGGCATTAATTAGCCTAAAAGGCATCACTAAGAACTTATAATGCCCGTATCTAGTGTGGACCACTGTTTTTGGCACATTAGATTCATTTATTCTAAGTTGATGGTACCTAGATCTCAGATCAAATTTTAAGAAGACACTAGATTCCCTCATGTTATCAAATAAATCATTAATCCTGGGCAGTGGGTATTTATTCTCGATCGTTACGTTATTTAACTATCTGTAGTTTACAAACAGTGGCAATGAACAATCCTTCTTTTTCACGAACAAGATTGATAGTCCTCATAAGGAAACACTATTTCTAATAAACACTTTATCTAACATGTAATACCCGTAAAACTCAATTTCATGAATAGTACCTCTAGGGCATGAATAGTGTTTCTCGGGGAATCGAGGCACTCTATGATAACCAAGAAGGGAAATATTAGTCATAAAACTTTGATGAGTAGGAGAATGATGAAAATGAAATAATTAAAACTTTTAATAGAACCAATAAATCATTTTAGACCAAGAACTAGTGAATGGACTTTAATTATGTTTGGGCTAGGATAGCTCTGAGATGTTCTTAGATGGACATAAAAAGACCATACCCTATAGCTCAAAAATTCTAATGAGTCCATTAGTGAGGAATTTTAATATTCTGGTATCATTTGATATTTATTCGAAATTTTTAGATTATGTGAGTGAATAATAACCTTAGCTCCTAAGAGAGTTTTGGCATGAGATTTTATAGGGCCCTTAAGGGGCACTATGGAGAATTTTTGGCACTAAAAGCATAATTTTTAGGGGTCTAAAATTTTAAAAGATAAATAGGCAATTAGATTGCCACATGGCATTAAATTGCCACATGGCGTGATATGAGCCATCCATGTGCTTAATATGAAAGGGCCCACACATGTGAGGGTGTCACATATGTAAAGAAACCTTTCTTCCTCCTCCCACCCTAAATGGCTATCTCTACCATCCATAAGGCCTCTCCACCATTTTTTCTTCTTTTCTCTCTCTTTATGCACCTAAACCTTATAAAATTTATATGAGTCTTTGCCTCTATTGTCTCTAAAAGCTTTTCCATATGACAAAATTGAGAAATATTGGCTAAGAAGTGAGATTTAGACAAGGGGTGAATAGTGACAATTTTGAATGTAAGGCTTTTAATCCCATATTTTATTTTTGTTTTAGGTAGATTTAAATGTCCTAAAAATAACCATGTGCTTAAAATTCAATTTGGTGTTGTGTAGAATTTTTTCGAGTTTTTCTAAGCCCTAATTGTTTATGTTTAGGTCAAGGAAAAAGAATGGGTGAGAAAGGCCATTCAAGGGACTAAAGTGGTGAGGAAGTGTGTTTTCACACCGTAGGTATGTGAATTTAATGTATTCTATATGTGTCATGATGTGTGCTTGTACATGTGCATGTGAATGTGTATGGAAGTGTGAATTGGTATGCATGTGTGCATGTTTGATGTGAAATGAGTATGTGATTAGGTTGGCATAAGAATGAGAAGGTTATGTGCATGATTAGTATGGAAGAAAACCATGTGCATGTATGTGTTCATGGTGTGGCTGAAAGGTGTTTAATGGCATGGTGAAGCATGCTTATGTGTGTGATAAGTAATGATATGGTAAATTGATAAAAGTTTAAGCATAAAGTGTGTTTATAGTGAAAGAATTGGTAAAGAGAATAAGTAATGGCAAATATGCATTGTATAAGTTAAAATGTTGCATTAATATGTGCTAAGTGCGTAAGGTGTATGTAAAGTGACCATTATAGCATGATGAGAATGCATGTATGTAAATGAATTGGATGAAATAATGCAAGTGAATATGATGACAAGTAATGGCATTGACAATGGCATTGGAATATGGAAATGGTAGTAAAGATTATGCAAGATATTAATGAAATTGGAATGAATGGCTTAATAGTGATGACAAAATAATGGATGTTATGAAAATGACCAAATGAATAGTATTTTGCTCATAAATTAACTCGTAACTAGGAAATATACAGAATTGCAAGTGTGTACATAAGTGTGAGAATTATGATGATATTATGATTATTGGTAAATAACCCATAACTGTGTTAATAAGTTAATAATAGAAACTTCGCCTGTATTAGTTAGACACCCACTGATGGGTTGACTTGTCAACTAGGGAATTAGCAGCTACTAGAGGTTTTTGTCCTTTTAGGCCATTACATGTATGATTGAGATGGTAGGTGCAGCCACAAAGGTTATGTTAGTGAACCCTGCACACCTAGAAATTAGGAGGTCCATATGGGCTAATCCACACTTACGCATTTTACTATGGATTTTAGTGGACCCATAGTGCTTATCCCTACTATCCACCTAAGATATTTACTAGGATTTGAGAGGTCCCATAGGGCTGATCATTACTATCCCTACTACTGTTGGGATGTCCACTTGGACTGATCCTTGCCACTTCGATTTCGATGGTTCACCTAAACTAATCCCTACTATTGGATGGATTTAGGTAGGTGTAGCTACTGAGGGCCAAAATGTGGGCCACTGCATAATCTAGATTCTATTATCCAGTGTCTGTAAGCATAATCTTTTTAGTGTAGGCCTAAAATCGAATAATGCAAAAAAATGCAAATGGTAATAACTAGAAAGAATTATGATGTCTCTTTCATGATTAAAGATACTAGATGTAATCTGGCCAATGTAATTAAAATACAAGGCATGCTGATTATGATGTAATAAAATAGACTCATACATAACAAAATTGCATGTAAGTTGATTTGCATAGTCACATGATTAACTTGGTGTGTGTCTACTGCATAATTGTGTGTGTGACATATATCTTTTACATTATAGTCACCATTGAGTTTGCACTCAGTGTGTCAGTGTTCTAATAAATAGGTTGTAGATAGTAGAAATGGTCTAGCCTCGATGTGTATAGTGTAGCGGAATAGCCTTTGGGGTACATTTCTTTCTTTTTGTAAGAATGTGTAGTGTTAGACACTCATACATAGTAGGAGGTTAGGTCCTGAATGAAAATGTAACTATAAACAAATTTTGATATATGGTAACTTATAAATTATGCACTATAGTACTTAATGGCTACTTATACTTATATTATGTATTGATATATGTGTACTATTGCATGTTTGCATGATAGTGGGTCTGAGACCTTGTGTGATGTGACTGTGTATTGATGCTAACTATTTATTAGAGGACTAAATGGGTCCAAAAGTTAGTGAGAATGATGATGATCAGTATAAAAATGCCTTTCATAATTTCTAAAATTTTTATTTTTCACCCGGTAGCCTTTATGCTGCCGAAATTTCTATAAAGTGTATTGCTATTTCATAAAGTGCTTTTATTAGTTAATTATAGATATTATAAAAGTAACATAAAATCAGAACATTGAAATAATGATAATTGACCACCAGGGTAGATAAACTGCAAGTGTTAAATGAGTGACACGTAGAGTAGAAATAGGATAGGTGACCTATAAGAAGTAGCATTTTCTATCGAGTTCCTTTGGGAATCGAGCAAGCGGTGTTACATTAGGTAGTATTAGGGCAAGTTTTGGTGTTTCTAGGCCTAGTATGTATGAGTGCCATGGTTTAAGGTTTTGTACCCCATAAAGCTACATTATATATGTAATGTCCATAAGTCGAGGATCTATAAATAGTACCATTAAGGCTAAAAAGTGTTCACAGAGTGCTGGGTCACCTTCATAAGGCTCGAGATAGGGTTACTAGTCATGAAACTTTAGAGGGATGAAATCGACTTATTTTAATGATTTAGTATAACCAATAAATTATTTTAGGCTGTAATCTAATAGGCCGTAGGCTTAGATGGAGTTGTGCTGAGAATGACCCGGGATGTGGCCACACATACCTGAAAATGATATACCCTAAAGGTTAAAAATTCCCCTAAATCCATTGGTGAAGGAATTTTTGAATTTCGAGGTCATTTGAAAATTTTCTTAATTTCAGGGTTTTACATGCAAATTGAGGTAGTTAGTTAATTATCTTGATAGTGGAATTTGCCATGAAATTTTACAAGCCTCTAAATAGGACTAATAGAGGATTTATAAAATAAACATGATGATTTTTTGACATCTAAGTGATTTTTTTAAAATTCCCCAAAATTTCTGGCAAAAATGAGCTTTTTAGGTTATTCCAGTGGCATGTGGGCCCCACCTATGCCACCTCAGCTACTATATAAGGCATAAGGTGACACCTAAGTGGCCACAAGGCTAATGCCACTCACCATTCCATTTTATCTTCTTTTTACTTCTTCCTCCCTTTTGACACCATTTTTAGCTTGTGTCCACCATTTTCAATCCTTTTTCTAACTTTTCCCTTGCCTATTACCTTAAAAATCCCTTAATTGTGTTAAGAATTGATTTTTGAAGGTGTTGGAAGCCACAGGAGTGTTTAGAGCTCAAGAAAATTCAAGGGAGCTCAAGGTGTACATCAAAAAGGATTAAAGGGCAATTTTTTATGTGTGAGTAATTTAGCCCTTTTTAATTCATTTCCTAGGGGATTTGATGATTCTAAGAAAGTGTATATGCTTGGAATTTGATTTGGTAATGTGCAATTTTTGGTGGATTTTTGAAGGTGATGTTGGCGTGAATGGAGGCTAAGGAAGAAGTGAGGTGTTTGGTGATTTCTTTCAAGCTTGAAGTGTAGAATTCAACTCTTTCGATAGTGAGGTAAGTGAATTTATGGCATTTAAAGCATTAATGATGGAATTCATATGTGCTTGACTAGGATTTCTTATATCAAAATGGTGTGATTTATGGCTAATGTCTGTGAATTAGTGATTTAGTTACATATTTAGGTTAATTTTATATGTAAGGCATGATTAGAAAGTTGATTTAAGGAAAGGAATGTATGGAAATGAAAGATCTCTTTTTAGCTAAGAGTTTTGTGCAAGGTTGTGTGTGTATAGCTTATTAATGTTGTTTGGCATGATTTCTAAGATATATGACATGGAAGATGTATGAATTATATGGAAATATTATGAGAATTATGAGTTTTAGTCTATGCCTTCATTAGGCTGAGAGGTTGTTTGGTGGGTAGGCTAAGTGTATGGCATGTGTACTTGGCATATGGTATGGTATATGGCTTGCCATTGATGGCATGTGAGGTGTAGGTAAAGAGATTGGTGAACAAAACTTGTATGTGTGTGCGTGTGTGTAATGTGGTTGGGGCATGATCAAAGTGTGGGTTGGCTTAGTTTGCATGGCAAAGGCATAATGTATGTGTAGACATGCTTATGTGGTGTTAAAATGTGTATATGTGTCATGTGATTGAAAGCATGTATAAGGTAGATTCATGCTATTGGTCGAGAGCTTTGCAATGTTAAATGGCATGAAATTGAGGTATGGCCTAACTAGCATATGTGTGTGTAATGGCATGACATAATTGGTATGAATGTGGCATTATTTATTTGATATGATCTAGAGGAATGTGAATGATTAGTATGGCATGAAATGGATATCATATAGGACACTTTTAGAGGATAGAAAAAGATTGAGAAATGAACTTAAAAATGGATTGTAATGACATCAAATAGTGACTTTCAAATGGACTAATTTTAGGCATAAAAGAGTACCATAAAAATGGCCTAACTTGTGATGTTCATTTAACATGGCATAGAAGCCATTTGTAGGGCAATTTGACATACTTATTTGAGCTTAGCCTTAGGCCTATGGAAATATATGATTGTGAGTGCAATTGGCACTAAAAAAGCACCCTACTTAAAATAACTGCCTAACATGTGAATAATTGAGCTAAAATAATAGGCTAGACTAGATTTAATATGCTTTTAATTATGCCTCTAGAAATGGGTAAAAATGTTATAGAAAAATTTACCTGTAATTGCTCGATAGGGCTAAAAATGCCCTGTAACTATCTAAGTCAAAAATTGACTGTCTAAAAAGGTTTTAACTATCTATTTTTCAACTTGCAATGTTATAAAAAGATGATCAGTAAAGAAATAAACTTAAAATGAAGTTAGATAGCCCATTAGTTAGACACCCATTAGATGGGTTGACCGGTTAACTTAGGGATTAGCAGTTTCTAGGCTATTTATATATCATACTAGGCTGTTGCAGTGATGAAGGTCCCTAAAGGGGCCACTGTATTAGTCTATTAAGTAGACCTAGATAAATCATTTGACATGATAAGTTGCCATTGGGTGGTCTACGGATTGGCCCCTATGCATTGTTGTTCATTAATTTTTGCCCTTTGAAAGGTTCCTGTAAACTTGTTCCTATAGCTTTACTCATTATTTTTACCCTTTAGGAGGTTCTTATAAACTAATCCCTATGGCTATAGGAGGCCGGTATAGCAATCAGGGTCTAAAATATGGGCTATTACACATTTTTTGGTTCCTTCTTGGTCCAATGTCTATAAGTGTCACCTATCTAATCGACCCTATGAAATGGACTTAAAATAGAGTAAAATGTCAATTTAAAATATTTGATTAGATTTTTTGATGATAAATTTAATAAATAAATCATAGTGGCATTTTGGTAAATTTAAAGAAAAAATGACATATCATTTGATTGGCATCAATCATATGGCATGTTACTCACACACTATACCTAGACCATTATTTTATTCTTGATTGTGTGTGTTATCACATATGGCATGCTTTTAAATTGTTAAAATTCACTACTAAATTTTATACTCAGTACCTATGTTGTGGTCCACAGGTAACAAGGACAAGCAAGCCAACCTTAGTGATCGTATAGTATAGCAATACAAGTGCTAAAGGGTATGTAGTGTTATTTTTATTTTAGTAGTGGCACTCATGTAAATTTTTTTAGGTATAGGTTAGCACACTTAGAAGGTGTTGTGTTTGTTTGGATTGCTTGTGGTTTTGCTAACTATAGGCTTAAGGCCCTGTTTGTGTGATTCTAATATTTATCTGATGTGAGCTAATGTTGTTTAGGGGACTAGAAGGGTCCAGATAGAGGTTTATAGATTGTTTGCCTATAGAAGTGTTTTTAATAGGTTTAAAATATTTTTGGTATGCCACTCGGGTAGCTGTTGTGTTGCCTAATTTTCTATAACTTGCAAACAGTCTGAAAAATGGGTTTTTAAAGTTTGTTAGACCATGTATGAATATGATTAAGGGTTGGACTAGACATCTAAGCAATACCTGATAAAGTTTTAGAATAGTCCATAATTGTTAGGGAGATTACCTCTATATAAATCCTAGGATGGGCGACTTGTTGAGAAGTGCATCACTTGTCAAATTTCTTTAAGAATCCGATAAGAGGTGTTACATTTGGTGGTATCTAGGTTTAAAGTTCCTAGGTAATTTACATGAGTGCTAGAGTTTAGGGTTGGTTATGCTATTATGCTACATTACATAAGGCTGATAAGTTTTGTGATTTCTATAGTAATATGAGATGGCAAATAGACCATGAGAGGAAAGAGCAAAGGAAATGGCCAGTTATGCTCCAACTATAATACATTGAGGAGATAATGCAACTACTCTTGATCCTAGTGATACTGCATATAGGCCATAACCTCAGGCACAATTATAGGTAGAAGCATCTCCAGGTTTGTTGCACTAAATAGTTAATTTGTTGAGATACACCTCTCCACCTGCTGCTCCACCCTCACCTCCTCTACTAGTTCCAGTACCTCTAGCACCCTTAGCTCTTATGCAGAAGACACCATTAGAGAGAATTAAAAAGATGGGAACTATGGATTTTTAGGCATAAAATAGGTTGATGTAGCACGAGTGGAGTACTTGTTGGAGAGGACTTCTAGGATTTTGGAACAACTGGAATGCTAAGAAGAAGATAGTCTAAAATGTACAACTTCCTACTTATAGGAAGAAGTATACCATTGATGGGATACTATCAGAAGGAGAAAGCTAGTGATAGATCTTACATAGGAGTTTTTCTTGATAGAATTCAAATAGAGGTATATCTTTGAGTCCTATAAGGATAAGAGGAGGTAGGAATTCCTAGATTTAAAATAGGGCAGGAAGGCAGTGGTTGAATATGAGAAAGATTTTACTTGGTTGATTAGATATGCATAGGAGTTCATTCCCAATAAAGAGGAAGAGTACAAAATATTTTTAAAGGGGTTAAATATGGAGTTAAGGATGTAGATAGTGAACCTAAAGGTAACAGACTTTCTTGTGTTAGTGGCATTTGCCTATGAAATGGAGGAAATGGTATAAGAAAAGAGGGATTTCTTTAAAAGGAAGAGATAGTTCACTGTGGGGAAACCTAGTACAGCCTTAAGTGATTGCAAGAGAAGGAGACAGACACTATCTTAGTCTTAATCAATGTATTAAGCACTGAGATAGACAATTTTAGAGATTTCGGAAAGCTTCCATAGTCAGACCCTAATTGCCTCTTAAAGTTGTTAGTACTCTTGGTCATTTAGGTAACAGGAATGGACCCCAAACCTGTAATACTTGTAACAAGAGGCATTAGCAGTAATGTTGGTCTAGTAGAAGAAAAGGTTGCTTTACTTGTTGTGCCATAGACCACTATTAGAGAGAGTGTCCTTAGAGATAGCCTGAGGGTGCTCACACTTAGACATCTACAGTTGTACCTCATAACATAAGTTAAAGATAGAGTAAAGGGGATTAACCTAGTCCTAGTTAGGGAACCAGATTATAAGCTTATGCCTCAGCTAAATAGTATGCTGTTAGAGCTAGAAAAGAGGTAGCAGGACTAGATGTCATAATTGGTACTTTTTATTTATTTAACATTCCAGTTTTGGCTCATTTATATGTATGCCCCATATTGGCACATGATAGAGGATTGAAATATGTGCATGTGAACATAGATATACAAGTTAGTAATCTTATAAGATAGATTGTGTATGTGAACAAAGTGTATAGATAGTGTCCTTTACTGATCCGAGAATGCCTATTTCCTATAGATTTGATTGAATTGCCTTTTTATGAATTTGCTATGATTTTGAGAATGGACTAGTTGTTAGAGCATCGAGTTATACTTGACTATAAAAATAAGAAGCTGACCCTCTAGACTATAGAGGGATAGACAATGACAGTTATGGGTGAGAAAAACTATGTGAATAACCTCATCTCAACTATTGTAGAAAGGAAACTCATCTGAAAAGGGTGTGAAGCTTACTTACCCCATGTCATTGACACTGATGCTTCCATCCCAATACTCAAATAGATTTTAATAATGTCTGAGTTTCCTAAAGTGTTTCCTAATGAGTTAATAGGTTTTCCTCCATAGCAAGAGCTTGATTTTGAAATTGATGTGTATCCTAGTACAACTCTTATTTCTATTACTCTTTACTGAATGGCACCTACTGAACTGAAAGAATTAAAGGTGCAATTATAGCAACTATTAGATAAGCATTCCATCAAACCCAGTGTTTCACCTTGGGGAGCACCTGTGTTGTTTGTGAAGAAGAAAATGGCTCGCTTCGATTGTGTATTGATTATAGATAGATGAATAAGGTGATAGTAAAAAACTAATATCCTTTGACCAGAATAGATAACCTCTTTGATTAGTTGAGAGGTGCATGTGTATTTTCCAAGATCGATATAAGATATAGATACTAGAATAGAGCTAGATACAGGCACAATAAGTTCTTAGTGATGCCATTTGGTCTCACAAATGCCCCAGCAGCCTTCATAGACTTAATGAAAGAGTATTTCAACCTTACCTAAATCTATTTGTAGTAGTATTCATTAATGATATTCTAGTATACTCTAAGACCAGGAAGGAACATGCACAATATCTTAGGGTTGTGTTACAAACTCTAAGGGAGAGATAATTGTATGCCAAATTTAGTAAGTGTGAGTTTTGGTTGATTGAAATAGCTTTTTTGGGACACATAGTGTTAGTAGAAGGCATCAGAGTAAACCCTAGCAAGGTCAAGGTAGTGTTATAGTGGGAACTTCTGAGGAATGTGATAAAGATACAGAGTTTTTTGGGATTAGCTAGGTATTACAAAAGGTTTGTGAAGGGATTTTCCTTGATTGCAGCTCCTTTAACTAGATTAATTAGGAATAATATGAAATTTCAGTGGGATGATGTATGTCAAGCTAGTTTTGAGATGCTGAAAAAGATGCTAACAAGTGCTCCTATCCTAATTCAACTTAAATAGGGTAAGGACTTTATAGTGTACAATGATGCCTCACTTAATGGCTTGGGTTATATGCTAATGAAATAAGGAAAGGTAGTAGCTTATGCTTTCATACAGTTAAAACCCTATGAGAAGAATTATCCTACTCTTGATTTGGAGCAAGTTGCTATTGTTTTTGCTTTGAAAATTTAGAGGCACTACTTATATGGTGAGAAATGTTACATCTGCACTTACCATAAGAGTTTGTGATACCTTTTAACTTAGAAAGAATTGAACTTGAGGTAGAAAAAATGGCTGGAGCTAATTAAGGATTATGTCTATTTAATAGATTACCATTCAAGAAAAGCTAATGCAGTAGCAGATACTTTGAGCAGGAAATTCATGGTGACTTTGAGATCTATGAATGCTAGATGGTAGTACACCAAGGAGAATGTTATACTTGTTGAGTTACAGATAAAACCAGATTTTCAATAGCAAATAAAGGAAGCACAGGATAGATATGAGTCACTAATATAATTGGTAAGTAAAGTTCAAAAGGGGAAGGCACCAGGATTTGATTTGAGAAAGGATGGGTGTCTATATTGTCACGGAAGGTTGTGTCTACCAAGTATAGATGACCTGAGGTTATAGATACTAAAGTAGGCATATGAAGCTTCTTATTCTATGCATCGTAGTAGTACTACGATGTATTTGGATTTGAAGCCTCAGAATTAGTGGTTAACTATGAAGAGAGACATGGTAGAGTATGTTGCTAGATGCCTAACATGTTAACAGGTAAAGGCTAAGCATCAAGTTCTTTTAGGGATTGCTACATCTTATAGCAATACCAAAATAGAAGTGGGAAAAGGTAATAATGGATTTTGTAATGGGATTGCCTATGACTAGAGGCAAATATGATGCTACATGGCTTATTATTGATAGATTGACAAAGATAGCTTACTTCATCCCTATTAGAATAGACTACTCACTGGAAAAGTTGGCTAAATTATACATTGATGAGATTGTTAGACTTTATAGTGTCTTATGGCAAATTATTTCTAATAGAGATCCTTGACTCACTTTCAAGTTTTGGAAAAAGTTTCATGAAGCTTTAGGCATTAGATTGACCTATATTATAGCCTTCTATCCTTAGACAAATGGAAAATTAAAAAGGGTGATACAAGTGCTTGAGGATATGTTGTGCAGTTATGCCATTGAATTTAAAGGTAGCTGGGATCAATACTTGTCTCTAGCTGAGTTTGCCTGCAATAATAGATATTAGAGTAGTTTGGGCATAGCCCTATATGAACTATTATATGGCAGGAAGTGTAGAACTCCTTTTGTGCTGGAGTGAGATTGGGGAAAACAAGATATCAACTGTTAATCTGAAGTAGTTGGTTAACTATCATGTTTGTGGAGTTTGGCTATGAAATTTCATAAGCCTCTAAATGGGACTAATCGAGGAATTTTAAAACAAACATAGCAATATTTATAGGTTTGAGTATTTTTTAAAATTACCTAAAATTTCTACAAAAAATAAGCTTTTTTGGGTTGTTCAAGTGGCATGTGGGTCATACCCATGCCACCTCAACCATTATATAAGGCACAAGGTGACACCTAAGTGGCCACAAGGCCAATGCCACTCACCACCCTATTTTCTCTTTTTCTTTCTTCTTCCTCCCTTTTGATGCCATTTTTAGGTTGTGTCCACCATTTTTATTCCTTTCTACAAGCTTTTCCCTTGCCTATTACCACTAAAAATCCCCTAATTGTGTTAACAATTGATTTGTGAAGGCATTGGTAGCCATAGGAGTGTCTAAATCTCAAGAAAATTCAAAGGAGCTCAAGTTGTACATCAAAGAGGATTAAAAGTGCAACTTTTAATGTGTAAGTAATTCAACCCTTTTTAATTTATTTCTTAAGGGATTTGATAATTCTAAGAATGATTATATGTTTGGAATTTGATTTAGAGATGTGTGGAATTGTTTGTGGATTTTTGAATGTGATGTTAGCATGAATAGAGGCTAAGGAAGAAGTGAGGTGTTTGGAGGTTTCTTTCAAGCTTGATGTGTAGAATTTAACTCTTTTGATAGTGAGGTAACTAAATTTATGGCATTTGATGCATGAATGATGGAATTCATATGTGATAGGCTAGGATTTCTTGTATGGAAAAGGTGTGATTTGTGCCTAATGTGTGTGAATTGGTGATTTAGTTACATATTTAGGTTAATAGTATATGTAAGGCATAATTAGAATGATGATTTAAGGAAAGGGATGTATGGAAAGGCAAGATTTCTTTTTTGCTAAGAGCTTTGAGTAAGGTTGTGTGTGTATGTATAGTTTATTAAGGTAGTTTGGCATGATTTCTAAGGTGTATGACATGAAAGATACATAAATTATATGCATATATGGTGAGAATTATAAGTTTTGATGTGTGGCTTCATTAGGCCGAGAGGTTATTTGGTGGGTAAGCTAAGTGTATGGCATGTGTACTTAGCATATGGTATGGTATATGGCTTGCCATTGATGGCATGTGAGGTGTAGGTAAGGAGATTAGTGAATAAAGCTTATGTGTGTATGTATGTACTGTGGCTGAGGCATGATCAAAGTGTGGGTTGGCTTAGTTTACATGGCAAAGGCATAATATGTGTGTAGGCATGCTTGTGTGGTGCTAAAATGTTTTATATATGTGGTAAAATGTGATTGAAAGCATGTGTAAGGCAAATTGAGGCTATTGGCTAAGAACTTCACAAGGTTAAATGGCATGAAAATGAGGTATGGCCTAACTAGCATATGTGTGTGTAATGGCAAGACATACTTAGCAATGTGGCATTGTTTATGTAATAAGATGTAGGTGAATGTGTATGATTAGCATGGAATGAAATGGATATCATAGGGAACACTTTTAAATGATAAAAAAAATTGAGAAATGAACTTAATATTGGCTTGTAATGACATGAAAAAGTGACTTATAAATGGATATTTTTAGGCATGAAATAGTACCTTAAAAATGGCATAATTTGTGATACTTATGTAACATGGCATCGAAGCCATTTGTATAGCAATTTGACATACCTATTTTGTCTTGGCTTTATGCCTATGGAAATGCATGATATTGAGTGCAATTGCCATTGAAAAAGGACAAAAAATGAACCTAAAATGGCTATCACAAAATATAGAAATGTCTGATAACTATCCCGTTAGAAATGGTTTTAGAAAACAGCTTAAAATAATAGCCTAGCATATGAATAATTGAGCCAAAATAATGGGCTAGACTAGATTTAATATGCTTTTAATAATGCCTTCCAAAATGAGTTTAAATGTTGCAAAAAAATTTACCTGCAATTGCCCAATAAGGGTAAAATTGACATGTAACTTCCAGGTCAAAAATTGACCATTTGATAAAAATTTTAAATGTCTATTTTCAACTTGTAATGTTATAGAAAGATGCTCAATAAAGAAATAAACTTAAAATGAAGGTAGATGGCCCATTAGTTAAATACCAATTAGATGTGTTGACTAGTCAACTTTAGGATTAGTAGTTGTGACACCCCCTACTAGATTCCCTAAGAAACCCCACAGGTGATGCACACACTCCTAGGTCACCTATCCTAATATTGGCCACTAGCAATTTTCATATAACTTGCAGTACTTTACCACAGCTTAACATACTTTATTCCAAAATTCATTTCTCTTTGGTTTCATATCTTATTCAGGTTGTAATCATACAAAGAATGTCAAATCCAAGTAAATTATAGGTCTTTCCTAAAAATCATAGAAATTCTAGCAGCATAATAGCTGTCTGAGTTCTATCCAAAAATTTTAAAACCTATTTAAACAATTTTATAAACATTTCACAACTCTTAGACCCATCTGGTCCCCCATTCTCTTCCTAGCATTAGTAACTATCACATAGCAAACACAAGTCTCAGGCCATAGATACAAGCACGCATAAATACATATATATATATATATATATATATTTACAAGGAAATATATATAGCTATTTTATTTTACATCAATAGTTTATGCTTACTTATATACATCACATATACAAGCTTAAATATATGATTTCTATCCAATTCCCACCTAGGTACATGGATATCAAAACCATATAACAATTACTTTATAATCCTTCATAGGTATCCTCTAAACTCTTATCAACATGCTTCACAAGGTAGGGTTTCACTCTTGAGTACCTATGCACCAAAATAGGTATATTGAGTATACGAGATACTTAGTGGTGAACTTAAAGCATTTAAATCATGGCATTATATCCTTTTCATACTTGTGCAGTTTAATAACTGATTTTACCTTATTATTTAATTCAATTTATATAACATGGTGCCAAATTACTAAAATACCACTAAGGCATTTATAAGTCATGAAATAGCCTTTTTGACTCACATAAATTATTTAGAGCAATTATTAATATTCATAGCATGCATACTTCACATGAATTAATTTATTTATAACATATGTGTAGAATGACAAAAATACCCTTCAATCTGTATTTCATCAATTACCCAGATATTATTATCCAATTATGCTTAATTGTAAATTCATAACCATTTTTATTTTTTACTTAATTTAATTCACTTGCCTGACTAAGAAGACAACACTTAAAAACACTAGATCTAGAGGGAAAATGAACTAGTGCAGTGG
>CANXYI012124699.1:0-11252 GCA_948208565.1 Hura crepitans
TTAGATCGAGTATGGGGTGTCACATTTAGTGGTATTAAAGCTCTTGTTTAGGCATTCCTATTTAAAATATGAGCGCTTTAGAGACTAAAGTATACATCACATAACTTTTAATGTTGAGGCTCATTAAATTGTTCTCTTACCTATAGATTCGATGAGTGCTTTGGTACAATGTAGTGAGGAAGAAGTCGAGAGTCATACTCTGACTACCATAGCACCTGAGGTTACAAGAGTGGAGTCTACATTAATTAGTGTAACAGGATATGTGCTATTAGTAGGACAAGCTCCACTAGTTTTCTTACAGGAGATGCTCCATCTTTAGAGATAGGCTATAGTTATTGCTCCTCTACTAGCACAACAACTAGAGGTTCTATTAGCTCTCTAGAAGACGTATCTAGAGAGAGTTAAGAAAATGGGAGCCAAATATTTCAAGCGTAAAGGCAAGATAGAGCTTACAAAGGTAGAGTACTAGTTGGATCGCACGAAAAAGATCATGAAACAAATGTGGTACACACTAGAGGAAAAAGTGATCCACTTTTTCTTAAAGTCCATAACCACGTGATACTTAGACAACCAATCTATGCCCAAGATCATAAATGCAATTTAATGAGATCGGCATAGAAAGCATGTCCTTAAACGAACAAAGGATAGTCTCTATATACTTTGTTCACAACTACAAGTTTTCCTAGCGGGTTGCTAACCATAATGTCAACATCAAGGTCTTTTAAAAATAACCCCCAATCTAAAGCCTATGAATTATAGATATAAAAGTGTGTAAACCCCAGATCTATAAATGCTAAAGTAGGTAAATCAAAAATTTGGAAGTTACTCGCTATAACATCTAAAGCCTTTATATCTTCTTTGGCATGGATGGCATATTACCTAGATAGAGCTCTACTCTTTGACTAGTTCAACTTTTGTCTTTGGTGTCTTTCTTATCCTTCTTCTGAAAAGAATCTGAAGGCTTTAATGGGTAATCCCTCTAGAAATGCTCTCTAGAGCCATAACCCCAATAAACTCCTTTCATGGTCTTCTAGCATGTACCCTTATGTCTTTTGTCATAGGTCTCACATTAAGGTAGAAAATTACTGCCAACTATAGATCTAGGGGCATTAGATGTTTGGATCCTTTATCTGGATTGAGCTTTGGATCCTTGGCCTGATCTTTGTGATTGAGCTTATTTTTGACTCTGTGATTACTTGGACTGTTCATTCCTCTATCTCTTGTTAGGTGATGATACTAAACTACCTTGACCTTACCTAAAGGACCTCTTCCTCTGGTAGCCATCCCTCTTCTCCTACAACTTGTGGACCAACTCTACTGATTGGCATGCAGTAACTCAGGTAGAAAAATCACAAATCTTCATAAGAAGAATCTATAGCATAATATCGAGATTCAACCCTATCTCAAATCTCCTACAGCACTCTTCCTCAGTGGCAACAACCCCTTTGGCATACCTACTGAGTCTGGTGAACTCTTTCTCATACTCTAATACTATTTTGTTCAATTACTTTGGATCTATAAATTCCTGCCTCTTTATATCCATGTAATGTTCTGTGATATACTTCTTCTTGAATTCTTTGAGAAAAAACTCCCATGTCAAGTCTTTTGGAGCATTATGTTCAATAATAGTCTCCCACCATTTCAATGCCTCTTTAGATAGCTTCGAGGTGGCATAATCTACATATTCCTCTATAGGACATCTAAGCTACTGCATAATCTATAGGGTCTTATCTAGCCAATACTCAGCTTTGTTGGATCCCTTCTATTCATCTCCCTTGATGAACTCAACCCCATTCTTAATCATTCTCTCTAAATAGGTTTTGTATGTAGGATGATGTTGATGTTCTAGCTGAGTTAGTGGAGGTACTACCAGATGAATGGTAGCAATAGCGACAATGGTAGACACTTGTTTAAGAATCTCCATTACCTGCTCAAACCAAATAGGCTAGCCCTATAATCCTTATGCTACTTGTTTAGCATCATTGGAGGTCATAGAATCTACCCTAGCGGCTTCTTATGCCATAGTAGTCAAAGCATGGCTCTCAAGCTCATCCTTATCTCAAGGTGTACACTACTCATCTTATATTATAAGCCTCAGTATGTATAATTTAGTGATATGCACTTTTTGACTCCAATAGCACTTTTATGTAACCCATAGGTATAGAGAAACGCCTAAACCAATAGTGTAAATACCACCACCTGTTACTCGTTCCATGCATTGGACTCTAATAAGGAATGACACACTTACCAATATCTAAAATACTCTATGAGAAAAACACCTTTCAAATTAAACTTATCTTTCATTAAAATATTCCTTTTATGTTCAAGTTATAAAAATAATGAATAATCCAAAACATGTTTTATGAGGCATACTAAAGGGATCATCGTGTTGAAAATTCGATAGCATAACGACTGTATTTGGACACTTTTCTAAATATTAACCTATTAAAAATCACTTTTATAACATTATTCAACTCATCCAAACTCAAACTAGGTCTATCTGACCCTCCATCTTCAACATAAGGCAAGACTCTTAAGCATGTAATAAAAAGATCATTCATACAAGTCGTGTAAGCATTTGAATACTTTTAAAGAAAGTTTAAATCATCTGTTAATAAAAGATTACATAATATAATTACAAAACTACAGATTAGGTCCAATCTCTCATTTTCCATAAGAGTGTTATCTAATTACATACATCACAAAAGTTAGACAAAAAGAGATCTAAAATACCCAAATGGGATAGCTTTACGATCTCTTGTGGATTTAAGGCTTTAACTCTAATTTGCTGCCTTTTTACCTATGCACTGCAAACAACATGATGCGCTAAGCCTTCACTTAGTGGTGTATTCACTTTAATATATGATTATGGCATACACATGTAGCATTATCCATACATATGAAAAATTTGTCAAGTATAAAAAAAGAATAAAAACATGTATACAAGCCTACCAATATAACATAAATATATCTTATAACAACTTGGTATTACCAAAGAAACTCATAACATCACATATTATAGCCACAATTAACTTAACATCAACAACCATATTAATTAATAGCATTAGACCATATAAGTATGCCAAAATAATGAGAATCATAACAAATTTTGATTTAATATTATATCACATATTTAAATTAATCTTCTAATTTAACACATACCCATACCTAAGAGAAAACTACCTATACATTAGATAGTGAGACATGGCTTAAAGCCATAATTAATCTGCAGATTATACCGAAAATTAAAAGGTATTAATCAAAATTTAAAATTTAAGGTACATGACCTATAGTCAAAAACTAGAACCTAAATATCATGTACAAACCCAAAGCCCATGACACATGACCCAAAATCTAAAATCATGTCTCAAGGTCAACAATTGCCCGTAAGTTAAAACTACATCCATAAATGCCTTAGTAGTTGTTATCTCTCTTTAGTTGACTAATGAACCTATCCAATCTAGGTTGTCTAATTGTATGGCATATTACTAAACTTATTAATTCACTATTATAAATTATTGTCATCTTAACCACATTATTATCTATTTAAGCAAGTGAACATATTTATGTTCAATATCTTATCATAATTGGCCTTTAGCCACATTACCATACTCATTATATTCTTAAACATATTTAACATTAATATTTTATAAAGCACAAATGACTTATGCCCATAGCATGAATTTCAGGTTCATCATCTCAAAAACATATATGAACCATACCATTAAAGCTTATCACAACAAGCAAAACCTGAATTACCATATACAACAATAATTTCGAACTTAACAACACTTCTACAATTATACACACATTAATTCCACCTATCAAATATGATTTTAAATTCATTCATATCAACATAACATGTCGTCATAATCTTAATGACCACTATGCATATAATAAGCTTAAGATTTAACACACACAACCAATATAATACATACATTAAAGACCAATTTTGCCCACTCCTCAATCATTCTTAAATATTCAAATTCTCATTTTATCATCCAAGTCATTTCTAACACAATTCTATCCATAACATGTGGTTATTAATAAAAACAAGTAAAACATGTATTTTTTACGTCCCATAAGTCATATACATATATATCCTCTACATGCACACACCATTACACATAAATAATAGAGTTTAAAGATGTTTTTCCAAAAGAGCTACCTAGGTTGTGATACCCCTTACCCAGTTCGGACGTCGATCAATCGTCGAGCCTTACTAAGGAGTGCATGCATATCGAGATATCAAACTCATCTACCTATTTTAGTTTTAATTATACATTCTTTATAAAAAGATAGTATGTAAAAAAATGGATTTTCAAAAACTTTTTCAAATAGTGTTACATACTTAAAAATTGGGAATTCTTGTGCTAAAAATCTGGTAGCATAACAGTTGTACCAACCACTATCCCAAAATTATAATTGGCAACCTGCACAAGAAAACACACTTTTATAATCAAACACACCTATTCCATCACAATGTGATCCTCTGATCACTCTAACAACACTTAATCACAATATATAATATCTTAACCTCATAAAGAGATATCATATAGCACAACATGTAATGTCACAGTTTAAAATGATTTACAAACAATACAAGTCAAAAATGAATATTTTAGTTAGAATAGTTGCAAAATAAATACATAATAGGCCTATCCCTTTTACAATTACATTTGTGTGCATCCTTATACATCACTTCTAATACAAAAAGGGCTTTGTTAAAAATAAAGCCTTTTCTTTAACTTTCTTAATGTCCCAAGGCTTTTGTATCAATATGCCTTTGTATCTATGCATTATAAACAAATGACACGCTAAGCATATTACTTAGTGGTGAAATCAAAGTAATATGTGCTACCTTATGCCTTTTCAACATTTCAAAATTACATGGCATCCATTTCACATGCATAATCACTTTACTCATTTCATAAAATACATCCACATGGTAATATGCTTGTACTTATGTATAATTAACACACATTATGCATAAGAACATACAAATTATACATATGCCTTAACCAACATATGTAACTATCAATTCATCACACTAAGCCACACTCACATCATACATGCATTTATCAGCCATATAAGGTTATGACATACATTTTAATTCACTTTTACTATTTATTTTATTAATTAACTTATGCCCATGGGGATAACTCCAAAATTATGGATAATGGGATCATACTTGTGTAGTGGCCCATATTTTGGACCTTAACAGTGGCTGTACCCACTATGGTTGTGCAGTGCCCATCCAAACATATGCAACTACACCCGCTATGTGCTCTACTATGTAGTGGCTCCCCATGGGACCTTTATGGCAACTGCACCCACTAAGATTTGAAGATCTCAGCATATATATCTATAGGTAGACTACAAGTGTACCTTTAAACCTCATCTAAGCACTAAAATGCCCTAATAGCTACTATATCCCCTAGATGACCGGTCAAACTTATCTATTTCCTAGGTTGTTGCATCTCATGGGCTAAAGACTATCATATTTAGTTTCACCACCTTAAGTGACTTTACACAGCTTTTAATATACATGTTTTAGCCATTAAATGACTAAAACTACTTAAATTTATTAAAAATTGCATTTTGAGCCTTTATGCCCATTTTCCAAGTCATTATGCCATATTCATATTCAAATGCATCATCCACCTCATTTATGGATTTTTAGCATGTATTCTATAATTCCATAATAAACTAAGGTCATAATGACATTTAAGTCCATTTATGCCTTTATATACATTTAGATTTTAGATTTATGGCATAATGGGCTCTTAAAAGATCATTTAAGGTCTATTATAGGTTTAAGGGAATTTAATGGTCTTAAACTTCATTTCTTTAATAACATTAATTATCTCCATATTCAAATTGTAAGAATTTAACATGCAGACACAGTTTCTTTCCTTATTAATGTAGCATCAAGTGTTTAACCCGTAATAAGCCATTCTACCACTCTTAGTCATTTAGGCCAACTTAGTGTATATTATCATCATACCACATAACTATGATTCAATATCAAGTTTAAACATAATTAAACCTCATAGACTTAAGGATTATGGGTTCTTATGCTCTCTTGAAGATTTTGGCCATTAAGGCCTTTTTATCCTTCACTGAATAGACTTTCATTCTTTCATGCTCATTTGAAGTGTAACAAACCATTTATTCATTCTATTGTCATACACACACTAAAAAGCACATAATATTTTTTCCCTTCTTTAAATGGATCTATTTCATTCATATTCTTCATTTTGCTTATGAAGTTACATATATGCTTGACTTAGCATTTTGGTGTATGAAGGCATGTTATAACCAAAAACCATTTAGCCATTACCCTTATTATGCCTCAATAATCATTTATACATTGATTAGTCATCTAAATACATCCCTTCCATCATAATACATAACTCAAAAATGATGGACATACATTTTCCTACACAAGCCGTGGCGCACACACACTTAGCACATTTAGGTATGCCTTATAGTATACCATATAACTTAACTTCATGCCCTTATTTTAACTAATTTCATTCGACCACCCCATTAAAATGACCATGTAATGATGCTTTAGATCATACATTGTACATACATACATTGTTACACACATTGTCATATTTATAAATACACATGAAAGCATTTTCACATAATATGCACCCATATGCAATATGTGTCACAAAATGAACATATAACAATCCGAAAGACTTTTCTTGTTTTTATACATTAATCAATATGCCACTCAAGCAATTTAACCATATTATAAGTACATATAGTTTAAAACACTCAATTTAGCAATTTATTTCCTATTATGTTACATAATAAGTCCTTAATAGCACTTACAACAAAATTAATAGTCCCACTCCATTTCTATGTTTTCAATTCATTCTAATACATTTATTAGATGCGATAATACAGAATTAAACATGTCATTAATGACTATATAACAATTGTGCATTTACGACAAAAATACCATATTATGTGCATTTAGGGATTTTAATTAAACTTGCTCATTTTATTTCAATTTCTTATACTAAGATAACCAAAGGGGTTCCTGAAGACCTATCTACACCTTAGTTTTCCCCTAGTCATGGCTCGATTTGAGATTCCATAATATAACACAAAATAAACTTTAAAAATTTAAAGTAAATCAACTAGTGCTTTAAAAATTAATCTAAGGCCATATATCAACACTTGGGCACCTTTAGTATCTAGGAAAAATAAAGGAAGTTGAAAATTCTTACCTAAAAAATTTTGTTCGTACTGTTTACAGGGGTTGTAAACCAATAATTTTGGACCTTTTTTCCCAAAAATTCTACTTTCTATGTCTCTTATGACATAGAGGCTCTATAATTTAATTTTTGTGGGATCATTTTGCATCTAGAAGGAAGGAGAAAAGAAAGAAAATGGAGAGAATGGGGAGAAGAGGCATTAGCTGCACTAAGGAGAGGGGTAATGAATAGTAATCTTGACCCTTTTATTAATTTAGACTATATATATACCCCTTCACAAAATTATTTTATTTAGCAAATTTTCCCTAAATTTTTCTTCACTTCTTGAGCTAATTAAAATTTCATTTTTAGGGAATTAATTCACTTTAATTATTCCTTAGATGCCCCTAAAAATTGGTGCTTAAAAATAATTAAAAACTAATTAATTTTATAAATTTTATGTTGCTCGATTTCTAGAAAAATTACTTCTTGATATCAAAAAATTCTAATTTCAATGCCATTAGATTCATTGGAATTTTTAAGTATGAGGTTACATAATTTTCATAATTTCCTAAGCAACTTTAAAATTAATTTACAATTCAGCTTTGCCTTAGTCATTATTCCTAATACACTGCCATAAAAACTTTCTTAGCATTTTTAACCACTTTAATGACCTCAAATTGACTTCAAACTTTACCCACAATTATTTTATGATTAATACTTTCCCTTGGTGACTTCAGTGTATCCTGGGTCTTGAGAACACTATTCATCTCCGGAAAGTACTATTCATAAATGTCAAGATTTTTAAGGCATTACATAGGTTGCCACCAGGGGAGAGAGCTAGAGTTTAGCATTAATATGTTGCCTAATACAATGCCAATTTCTATAGCTCCATATAGGATAGCTCATTCGCAGTTGAAAGAGTTGAAGTTGTTATTGCAAAAGCTATTAGATAAGGGTTTTATTAGACTGAGTGTTTCACCATGAAGAGCTCTAATTCTATTTGTTAAGTAAAATGATGGATTATTGAGCTATGTGTTGACTACAAACAATTGAACAAGGTTACCATTAAGAAGAAGTACCCTTTACCATGAATTGATGACTTGTTTGATCAACTTAGAAGGGCAAGTTCTTCTCTAAGATTGATCATAGATCCGGGTATTATCAGTTAAGGGTAAAAGAGGTAGATGTACACAAGATGATTTTTAGAATAAGATATGGCCATTATGAGTTCTTAGTGATGCCATTAGGTTTAACCAATGCACCATTGGGTTTAACCAATGCACCAATGGTATTCATGGATCTCATGAATAGGATTTTTAGGCCATTCTTAGATTAGTTTGTAGTAGTCATCATTAATGACATTCTTGTGCATTCTAAAGATCGAGATGATCATGAGAAGCATTTAAGGACTATCTTATAAATGTTGAGAGATGACAAACTCTATGCCAAGCTCAGTAAGTGTGAGTTTTGGCTAGAGGGGGTGTCAATTTTAGGACATATAGCATTAATAGAGGGTATAAGAATAGATCCTAGCAAGATTAAGATTGTGATTGAATGGAAGCCATCTAGGAATACTTTAGAGATCAAAAGTTTCTTAGGTTTTTCATGCTATTATAAGAGGTTTGTCAAGGAGCTTTCTTTGATTAAAACCTCTATGACATATCTTCTAAGGAAGAATGCTAAGTTTGTAGGGGATAGCAAGTGCCAAGAGAGTTATGATAAACTCAAGAGCATGTTGACATAGGTTCCTATTTTGGTTTAGCCAATTTTAGAGAAAGAGTTCACCATCTATAGTGATGCTTCCTTGAATGGGTTAGGGTATGTACTCATGTAGAAGGGGCAAGGTAGTTGCTTAAGCTTCAAGATAGCTAAAACCTCATTAGAAAAACTACCCTACTCACGATTTGGAATTAATAGCAATTGTGTTTGCTCTCAAGATTTGGAGGCATTATCTATATAGGGAGAGATGTTATATCTACACTGACCATAAGAGTATGAAATATCTTATCACTTAAAAGGAGTTAAATTTGAGATAGAGGAGATGGATGGAGTTAATAAAGGACTATAATTGCCTTATTGATAATCATCTAGGAAAAGCTAATGTTGTGGCAGTTGCATTGAGCAGAAAGTTTATATCAGCCTTAAAGGTGATGAATACTAGTTTAAAGATGCTTGATAATAGGGGTTTTGTAACAACCCATACTAGATTCCTAAAGAAACCCAATAAGCGGTGCACTTCCCGTTAAGACACCCATCTTTCTGTTTCTCCCATAGTCATTCATTAAACCTTTACTTATTCTATACAATTTAATCCTATCTGACTTTAAATTTAGTACTATCTATTCTTATAATTCATTTAGTTTCATGCCAACATATTTAGGCCAATATGCTGTAATTTTAAGTCAGTCAGGTTTTTCCTTAAAATCCAAAAGCACAACGGCTGCCCGGGTCATTATCCCAAAAATTTTAACCTATAAAACACTTTTATAATAGATTCTCTCATCTCTTGGACCCTTCTGGTCCTATAAATATCAACCTAACATCACCATTTTATCAGTAGCAACATAGGCCTCAGGCCACAATAGCGACAAAACATGACATTAAGCCTCATGCTCGTATATCATCCATTATATCAACTAAAAGCCATATGTTCACAAAGGATTAATAACTGGTTAATTACAACATAGTTTGTATTTATAAAATTACATTTTTTGTCCCTTATATAAATAACACCAATTTCCCACCTAAGTACATAGAGTTCAAAACTATACAAAATGTACATTTTCAACCTTCTGATAAATAACCTCTAAACTTTATTGCACGCTTTATGAGGCTACATCCTTGTTCTAGTTACCTGCACACCAAAATAGGCACGCTGAGTATATAATATACTCAGTGATGAATTCAAGCATTTAAAACATGTCTAATGATTTATTCATGCATATATACTCATATTCCTATCTTGTTCTAATTTCAAGATACAACCTAGATTACTAACATGCAAAATTACCAAATTGCCCCTATGGTGTCCCTATTATTAAATTATCCAATTAATCATTTTAACTCATGTAAATTATAGTTTTTAGATCATAATTAACAATTTCAATCATGGTCTTTAATAATTAAGCCAATAAATATGACACATGTAAAATTACCAAAATGTCCCTATATTATATCCCAATGTCACGGGTAAATTATATTGTTCTTGTTTAATTTATTTTAGCTAGCTCATTTAGAGAGACAACACTGATAGACACTGGATCTAAAGGGAAACAAAATAGTGCAGTGGTTCATATTTTAGACCCTGATAGTTGCATCAGCCTGATTAAGTTATAGCACCTAAGGTGCAAAAAACATGGTATGGTCTGCCTAGTAGACTGGACTATCCAACAAACTAGTATAATGGCCCTTCAGGGCCTTCGCCATTGTCCAGCTTTATTTTAAAGATTTATGATAGCTTGATTGTGCCTACCCAGCAGACTAGTTTGTCCAATAGACTAGTGCAGTGGCCCTTCAGGACCTACACTGTTGCACTGGCAAATTTTAATATTAGCAATAGGTGGTAAGGGTAGAAAGTTATCTATCCAATAGACTAGTACAATGGCCCTAATAGGGACCTAGGCTATTCTACCGACCTTATCTGAAAAATAAACATTGTAGCAACCGCTAAAAATCCTTATGTTGACTTGTCAACCCATCTAGTTGGTGTTGAACTAATGTGTCAAATAACCTTAATTTATGTCCATTTCTTTACTGATCAACTTTTATAATATTCCTAAGTCAAAGATAGACAGTTATAAATTTTATGGCATAGTTGAAATTTAGCTAGTCTAGTATGGCCATAATCAGGATGTACTGGGTAAATTTTCAGAAGTATTTCCAAGGATTGTAGTTGCCAATAATTATGGTATATTATGCTAGACTTTATCTCACACGTATTTCATGATTATTTGCCATTTACTATCCAATGGTATCATTGGTTTAAGTAATGGTCAACTGGAAAGTTATAGGTTATTATGGCAAGTTTTCAATAGG
>CANXYI012124936.1:0-13949 GCA_948208565.1 Hura crepitans
TTCATGGACATGATTGGCTAGTAATTATGGTGTAAATGACCATTTAAAACAAGTGGAATTTTTAAAATTTTAATAGTATAAGTGACTCAAGTAATTGAAGTAAATATTAATGAAACCGTGAATAAGGCCTATATGAGTTAGATAATACACTAGATAGGTTGACCGGTCACCTAAGGAATAGAGCAACTGCTAGATATTTGGTATCATTTTTATGTGGATATGGCTGCCATTAAGTCCATTTGGGCCACCGCACAAACACATATCATACATTGTTATAATCCGTTATACATTGACATGTTATGACGTTTAGTAGGTGCAGCCGTGAGAAGATCCATCAGAACCACTGCACATATATTCATGCAGATGAAGCCCCAGTAGAGGTTCGTCAGGATCACTGCACAATTATTGATAACCCATTATGCCGGTATAGCAGCCATTAGGTCCAAAATGTGGACTATTGCACACCATTATCCCCTTAGTCTAGTACTGAGATTTTGTCTATCAAATATGGGCTACCTAAATTAATAAGCTAATAAAAGTATGAATATTAAAAAGGGATAATTTATCAATCAAACATGAGATATTTTAAAGAGCAAACTAGCCTAATGAATAAAAGTTATTTAAATTCGATTAATTGAGAATCGGTCAAAAAAAGAATAAAACATTTATTGAAGGGAAACACTGTAGTAATACTAGGTATCTATTCAGATACAAGAAGTATGTTGTCTAATGAATAAAACTAGGAAGTTGAATGCATAATAGATGGTTTATATAGAATTGAAAAATTAATATAAGCATAATAAATGGTATTGTGTTGTTTTTCAAGTAAATAAAGGATAAGATGACACTTATATGGCTTAATCAAGATGTTAATAATTATCAATAATGAATGCAATCAAATTGGGTAAAAGGTTGAATCTAAAATATTAATCAATATGAAAAAAGAGAGAGTTATGAACATGACTTGGGCTTTTAATTGTAGAAAGGGTAAAACACTTATTATGTGGGAATTATACTCTTACATGTTAAATGAACAATGAATTTGTTTTCTTACAAGTATCCCTTTGTTATGTCATAAGAGTATTAGAAATTGTAAATATTATTATATTCGTAATGCCTGCATGTGTGCTTGCATGGTTTACATATATTTCAGTGAATATACTACTGAGCATCATTGCTCAGCATATTGGTTTTTGCTGGCGCGCAGGTAGTAGACAGGAGTTTACATTGCAACCTCAAGCAAAGCAGCACAGATTAATGAGTTTTATTTGGCATCTCATGTGAACATGTGAGTAATGATAGTAGATTGGCACTCATGTATATGAGAAAATTATTGGGCCCTAGATTATATGACTATAGATATGTGTTTGTGATTAACATTAGTAAGATATTTAAGTTAATGCGATATCTTTCATTTGGATCTGACAACCGGATCGAATAAGAGATATCACTTGTGACATCCTATATCCGGACTGGCTATCGGTTGGGCATTAGGGTGTTACATTATAGTTATGAATCAATGGCCAATGCCTAAGGATTTGAAGGGCTTAATAGGTTTTTTGGGCTTAACAAGTTACTACAAGATTCGTCTAGAGATATGGCATGCTGGCTAAACCACTCAAAAATTTGCTAAAAAAAGACCAATTCTGCTGGTCTACTAAAGCTGCCAACTCTTTTGCTACTCTGAAATAGGTTATGACTTCTATCCTTCTATTAGCCTTACCTGATTTTTCTAAGCCATTTGTTCTCAAATGTAATGCTAGTAATGTTAGGTTGGGTGTTGTTTTAATGCAAGAGGGAAGACCACTAGCTTATTTATCTAAAACCTTAAGCCAAAGAAATCAAACCTTATATGCCTATGAAAGGGAGCTTTTTGCCATCCTTATGGCTATCATAAAATGGAGACATTATCCAAAAAGCAACTCTTTCATCATTAGAACAGACCACAAAAGTATTAAACACTTGTTAGAGCAAAGGCTACACACTTGTATCTAACACAAAGGGATGTTTAAGCTTTTAGGTCTAAACTAAACTACTTAATTAAAAAAAAAAGGTCTAGATAATAAGGCTACTAATACACTGTCTAGACAATCCCTATATTACTTATCCCTTTCCATCTCTATTCCCCAATGGCTTCAAGAGTTTAAGACTCTTATATAGCTGATAACCATATTCAAAACCTTCTCCAAGCACTATCTATTGATCCTTTTGCCTCTTCAAATTATACTTTGCATAGGGTATATTAAGATATAAGGGAAGGATTTACATATGCATATCTACTTCCTTAAGGTCTAGACTTAGGTCAATTTGCCATGACTCACCAATTGGGGGACACTTAAGGGTAAAGGCAACACTCTAAAGATTGCAAAAAAACTTTTATATGCCCAACATGAATAAGAGTGTGCTGAAATGGGTCTCTAATAATGATATTTACAAGAGATGTAAAGGGGAAAACACTACTTATCCTGGTCTTCTATAGCCCCTACCCACACTTACCCAAATTTGACAAGATATTTTTATGGACTTTATTGAAAAATTACCTAAATCTGTTAGCTATGATACTGTCTTAGTAATCATAGATAGATTTTCAAAAAATGGCTCATTTTTTACCCTTGTCCCATCCTTTTTCTACTGCAAAAGTTGCTAAAATGTTTCTTGATAATGTGTTCAAGCTGTATGGGATGCCAAAAACCATAGTTTTTGACAGAGATAAGGTGTTTACTAGGTTATTTTGGCAAGAATTAATGAAACACTTAGGCATTAAGCTACTAATGAGCTCGCCATATCACCCACAAATTGATGGGCAATCCGAACGACTCAATAGGTGTTTGGCATAATACCTTTGCTACATGACATTCTACAAACCTAAGTTATGGAGTCAGTGGTTAAGCTTAGTTAAGTACTAGTATAACACCAGTTAATATTCAGCTATCAATATGAGCCCCTACCAAGCAATATATGGTACCCCTCCGGCCTTACCAATTTTACTTCCATTACCGTCTCCTGTGGCTGAAGTTGAGGAATTCTTACATGGTAGAGAATCCCTCAACACCTTTCTTAAGGAGCAATTGGCCATTTCCAAAAATAAAATGAAACAGTATGCAAATAGACATTAAAGTGAAAGGGAGTTTGCTATTGGAGATTGGGTATATTTGAAAATTCAGCCCTATTGTCTATCAACGTTAGCGGTGAGGAAATCCATAAAACTCATAGCTAAGTATTATGGCCTTTATCAAGTTCTAAAGAAAGTGGGAAAAGTAGCTTACAAGCTATCTCTATCTGCTGCTTGCAAACTTCACCCCATCTTTCATGTTTCCTTAAGAAGAAAATAGGCACAATACCCGTTCCTATTGCTGCTCCACTGCCTTTTACAGTTAATGGTGAATCTCTCATCACACCTGATAAGGTTCTTAAAACCAGAATAATTCTCGTAGTTGACAATCATGTTCCACAACTACTCATCAAATGGCAGAACCTATCTTCCATTGATTTCCTAATTTCAATCATTCTTGGGGACAAGAATGTTCTAATGGAGGGGTTATTGTAATGTATAAACGTAGGAAGGGTAAATAGGGAAATTGGAATTGTTAGTTACAATTGTTGTAGGTAGAATAGTAACTGATATTCAATGACTAACATAATGAATATCAGTTGATTGCATGTGAGTATCAGCCTTTTACTTTCCATAAGTGTAATGAACCTAACACAGAGGAGACCATTTTTGAATACAATGAAAATACTCCTTCTCTCCCTCTCTAGCTAAGTTCTCTCTCTTTCTTCTTTCCATCTGCTTCTTTTCTATGCTTTGAAACTCTAAGTTCCCTATTTCTCTTTGTTCTCTTGTTAGCAAAATCTACCTAACACAAATATTAACCAATTAGAAAAGGGATGAAAAGGAAAATTATTGAAAAATTTCAATTTCCTTTTGCAGAAAAGATTAATGTTTGGGTAAGAAATAATATCTTAAGCTTTTATTGAGCAGGAAACTAAAATGATGAGAACAAATAAGAAACGGAAATGGGAATTCAAGTTGTAATGTAGCAGTACCTGATTGCCTTGGGTGAATGAAATAAAAAAACTTGACCAGGTTTTATCTTAATGATATAAAGAGACATCAATCGATATGCTGAATTTAGTTGACTATCAAAACTGAAAACTGCATTAAAAGACCTTTAATCATATTCAATTTTCTTTGTTAATCACTCAACATATTAAAGATAAAACCAACCCTCCATGAAGCAAATCTCCATTCAAACTCAATTGGGAGATACTGAAAAAAAAAAATCAGAAACTTCAGATAGCAACTTATTAGCAAAAACTGGGGAAACAGTACTGCCAAAAGATATGTCAAGTCTATGATAGTAATGTCTCAATAGTTATCATATGATGCATCAAAAACAAATCATTATTTAACATCATCCTAATTTATTATAATTAATCAAAATTTATAATTTTTGCGTCCAAATTTAGACAACAAATTTTACAGCTATTACTGTCTTGGGATACGTTTTTGATGCAGCTGATCTGATGGCTTTTTTTCCACCTGAGTAATTTTAAACCTTTCTCCACCAGTTTCTCATGTCAAAAATCCATTCTGGTTGGATATCTCAATTATCTTTAATGAATCCCTGAAGATGCAATGCAGTAGATTAGTCCATACCTACTTTAAGGAGGAACATAACTATATGTCACTGGAAACAAGAACTTCACCATTTAATTCTCTCTTGATCATCTTTAAAATGTCCGACACCTGTACAGCACAGATTAAACTCCATCATTCGTTGGAATTGCAATACACCAAGGAAGGAACTAGTTGAATAGTAACCAGCACAGATTAAACTCCATCATTCGTTGGAATTGTAATTCACCAAGGAAGGAACTAGTTGAATAGTAACAGTTTACTCAGAAGAAGAAAGATCTAGAGACTTTCAGAAATAAAAGCACAAGAAAAATATTCTTTCAAGTCCCTTGTGAAGAAAGAACACATAAAAAGGGCACTGTTTCTTTATGATTCTGTAGAGGGCATAGTGCGTCAACTCAATTGATCTGATAAAACCCTCTCAGCATTGCATTTTAGAATGACCTAGAAAACAGCATTTGACTCACCTCGATATACTGTTGCAACATTGGTGAATAGTGCAGCAATATATTATATATCTTTTCAAGTAGGGATGAAAGTACTTCTACTTGATTGCCCAGCAGATCCACCTACAAAAAGATAATTTTGAGGAGAACATCTAAAATGGGATAATGACAAGAATATTGTTAAGGACTATACTCTATTTGAGAAAAAAATGAAAAAAAAAATCATAAAAAAACTGAAATCCAAAAAGGTAGCTTAACACCTCAGTTTCAGCCTTCCTAAGATTCTCACATCTGCTATAAAAAGCCTTTTGATAAAGCAATTCCTTCCTCCTATGTTTGGCAACAAGTTTGGCAAGTCGATATAATTGAAAAATTGCTCCTTCCAGCCTGCAATAAGAGGAATCTGCTCATTGAACAAAACAGAACTAATTTCTGACAGTATAAATTAGAGATATAGCTGTACCTAAAAGTAATCTCACTAGTGAACTGAATTGAACAAATATACTATAAAACATTGCGTCGTGATCATGACAATATGAGCTGAAAACATTCTGAAATAGTTTTTTAAAACATTTGCCTCAAGATCATGAATGCATTGGAGAAAGAGTTCTTGAAACTGTTATTTAAGGCAAAAGAGTTCATGGAAAAAGTGAAGTACTTCATACTGTTCAGCTCTAATTTTTCTTCAACTCTGCACTTAAAGTCCATAAATATCTGCATAAATTCCGTTATAGGTGTAAATGCAGAATAAGATGGAGTTATAACTTTCCACTCCTTAATTGCTTTCTGTTGCAACCAAGAGGGCTTCATCTCACTCTCAGATGCTAAAGTACAATCGTCAACCATTTCTACATCTTCCACCGCCAGATATAGACCAGATCTTAACTCGCTCACTAAAGCCTTGCTCACAGCCAACTGATCCAGAGCAGCCAAAACTTTATTGCTCATAGAAGCACAAATGCTTCCCATCTCGGATAACAACTCTAGAGAAATCTTTCGCTTGTTTAACTTTTCATGCTTCAGTTGCACAGGGCTGCAATGTGCCCTGCACTCCTTATTTTCAAAACTTTCTGCTTGAATCAAACCCATCTCAACTTTAATGCAGCTCGTTTGTGAATCTTGTTTTGGAATCAAAATATCCTCTTTGTTAACCTCTTGAACTTTGTCAGAGGATGAGAAATCACCTAAGATTTTGGAATGGTCCAGGGCTGCTGCTTCTTTGCATGCAGTACTAGCTTCCTTCATAGACTCAATAACAAGAAGCAGGAAAATTTCGTCCTTAACACGACTCTCAACGTGATGAGCATTTATCTCTTTCTCCCACTCTCTGCACATTTCCCTAAAGAAAATTTTGTTGACATCCTCCCTAATTGAATGTTCTACACTTTGAAAGGGTTCATTAGAAAATGGTAAATCATATATACAATTCTCTGAAGTCTTCACCTGATCAGGTTTGCTTACTAACTGATGACAGAGATTGGCAATATCTCTGAGGGTCTCTTCTAAGGCAATCTGATATATCTTTTCCAAAATAAGGTTTTTGTTGTCTGATCTTTCAATAATCTCTTTCCAATCCTTGCACAATTCTCTGAAGAGGAATCTAGATAGTCCCTCCCTTAACTTCAGCTCTGAAATCACATCTTTGAATTTAGTTATAATGTTATCAGTATTTTCTGTTATATCTCTTAAGCTCCCTGCAGAAGCAATTTGATATATTTCTTCCCTAACTAGGTTCTCAGTATCATATCTTTCAATGAGGTCATTCCATTCCTTGCATATTTCCCCAAAAAAGACCTGTGATATTTCCTCCCTCAGTTTTCCTTCTAAATTATAGTCTTCCAAACGAGAGCTTCTAGTGCTGGCATCCTGACATTCTATCATTGCCGTGTAAAAAGAAGTACAAAAATCCTTGACTACCTCACTGAACACTCTATAATGTATCTCTTCTCTAATCTGAACATCAATTTTGTCAGATTCCATCTGTTCATTCCACACTTTGACCATTTTCTTCAACTTATCTTCATGCTCACCTTCTCTTTTTAGGATGTCCATGCCATACTGATGTATCTCATTGCTAGAACCAGATACAAGACCTTTTAAAAGGGCAGCACAAGTCTTCTTCATTATCATGGTCTGCAAATTCATGTCCTCTTCACCTTCCTTCACCATCATCATTTCTCCACGAAAGGCTTCGTTTAATTTATCGGGAATTGAAATTTTATTAACTTTCTCCTGGCTATCTTCGAAATTATCAACGAGAGATTGCTTCTCTTGTCCCTTATGTAAGTTGTACAATCTTTTGGTAAAACAACTATCCTCCTCAACATCACCTTCTTGGTGGCTAAAATTTTTTATTTTTTCGTTCTGTTTAATTAAATTTTCCATTCTTACAATCACGTCTTGGATCCTTCTTCTTGGACTAACTGGATCCTCTTCTCCCCTAGAGTAAGACCACCCTTTGTCCCCATGAATTTCTCGCTTTTCCCAATCCCTCTCCTTGCTTTTTTTCTTGATAATGGATTCGTGATTCTTTATCAATTTAGCAACAAGGTGATCACCATCATTTCCTGGATCCTCTTCATCAAGCTTTTTTTGATCAAAGGTTGAATTTTTTGTTTTGCTCCTGTTACTTTCCTCTGACGAGCCTCTTCCTGTTGGCTTTACAGAAATCTTGGTTTCATGATTGCTTTCCGATAGACAAAGATTCTGTAGTTCATAATGCAAGTAATTGATCTCGTTCATTATATCCGACAAATGTTTAATCCATCTGAATGAAATTTGTTTCTCTTGCTTTCCAACTTCTGATTGGAAACTCTTCTGGATATCCCCCATAGAGCCTTTGATCACAATAGACAAAGCATCCTTTTCTATTGTACACCTCCATTGCTGCTCTACTGGCTCCAGCTCAGACGAGAACATAACACTTCGCATCTTTCCAAAAGCAATATCCATAGTTTCTTTCAAGATGTCTATCTCTGTGCCCATCAGCTCAATCTTTAAGCCATCACAACTTCGATTTCTCCTTCTATCTAGGAACTTACTTTCAGGTTCAAGTTTTTGTTTGATATTCCACACCTGCTGATCCACTGAATGTTTCAACCCAGAAATATCCTCATCCTTTTCTTCATCGCCACCAACCTGATTTTCAACCATGAGTTCCTCAACACCGACCTTATTGCCGTGATTGATCAGCTCTTCCATACCTTCAATTTTTGTTAGCTCATTCTTGAGCTTGGCACGTAAAGACTCCAATTCTATTTGTTTGGTTTCCAATGTCTTTTTAAGCTTCAGCTCATTTTCGAACCTTAGGGTTAATTCTCGATCCTTTTCTGCAATTGCTAGCTGTGCATCATTGAGGCGTAGTAAAAGACGATCTCTGATTTCTGCCAAGTCCCCTATCACCTCTTCGTCGCTGCTTTCGAAACTGTTGTCTGATTCCTCTTGGACAAACTTCAAACACCCCTCCAACTGCATCACTGCTAGCTCATAAAACTTTGATATCTCAGTCAAGCACTCAATAGCACCTTCCTTTCGCTGTGCTCGTTCGTGTGCCTTATCCATTGCACGATGCACAATCCACATCATTGTTGAATCTGCCAAGGAGATTCTGTACTTACAACCCACTCTGCCAAATACCTCATCCATTTCTTATGTAAAAAAAAAAAAAGAAGTAGCCTTGGCAGTCATACAAGAAGAAGGGCTATCATTTTGGTGCTTAAATAATTAGTTACATGATTAAAAGGGAAAAAAACTGCAAAGAATTAAAATTTAAGCATAGCAAGGTTTCAATTCGTAAAGTTTCAAGGATATGACAGACGTCAAATAAGAGAACAAGATCTCCTCTCCCTCTCTTTTGCATTTCCTACCTCTAAATGTGGATCATATAACTAATTATTCTATATTTACATAAACTGAGTCATCAAAACAAAAACTAAACTCTCTACTAATACCTCAAAAGCAGCTTGAACCTTCCTCTCTCTGGTCCATTCTTGGAATATAGTTAATTGAGTCCATTCCTGAATTTCAGATTGGCTAAAAAGAATCCATATAGGCATTTTAACAAACAGGTGGATGTATTAGATAAAATTGCATTTCCGTGAATTGATAATCCAATTGATCCATTTCAACATGATACTAATATTGACATCCAGACTCAAAAGATTTTCGTCAGGCCCCCCAAATAATTTTAGGAAAAAGAATCCAATCATTTGACCCAATACACTAAAATTAATATTTGACTAAAATACAGTGCAATTTGCAAATAAATTTTATATTCATGGACTATCCGTTAATGAATTAGTTGAGACTCTTGAACATTTTTCAGGCAAGTGGATTCAAATCCCCACCGACCCCTCTCAAGAAAATATGTAGTTAAACCAAAAAAGAATAAAATATATATTTCACATATAAAAAAATATCAATATGCTTAAAATGGATTAAGTCTTTAGCAGATCAAATAGGTTATAGGTCAATCTAGAGATCGCGGGACGGCTATTTATTTTTACTTTTTTTTTTATAATTTTATCATTTAATTACTTCAAATTATATTAAATAATGACATATAATCATTATTATTATTAAAATTAAAAAAGTAGAAATAATTAGAGACTGATTTTATAATTATAAATGTTACAAATTAGTCTTTTCATTAATTTTGTATATTATATTATGCTATTCAGAATATTATCATATAAATTAGATATTGATTTTATATTTATTCTTTTTTAGAAAATTTTAATTTTATATAACCTTTTTAATTTTCTGAAACAATTTATTTTTATTAAAGTTTAATTTATATGACACTTAAAAGAAAAAATATTTTTTTATAATGTTAAATAATGGGATTATTAATTATATTTTTAGCACTAAATATATTATTAATAATGAAATTAAATTATCGCATCCATTAAATAATTTGTTAGAAATTTATTTATAACAATTTACGTTATATTTTTATACTTAAAAGATATACAAGTCAAATGAATCACAAGGGTCAACTCATGACCCAACAAATCTGAATCAAATTGAATTGATCCTAACCCAACTCATATTTTTATGAGTTATATGGGTAGAGTCATATACAGATTGGGTTGAACATGGACCAAAAAATTATGGATCATATGAGTCGAACTCATAAATTAAGTCAAATTTTGTTAGATTTGTTCATACTCCTTTATAAAATTAGCTAATAATTTATTAAAAATTCTTAAAATTTTATATTATATACAAAATTTAATTTTTCATTTATTATTTTTTAAATAAATTTATTCTATTTTGTTACAATGTAGTATGTAATGCATATTTATAAATTATGTGCTATGTTAAATTAATTAAATTTATCATTAATTTTAAATATATTAAAAATATGTCATATATTTTTATATTAATCGGACTTTCAAACATTTCGAACAGACTATGAATGATGTAAAAATAATTGAGGAAATTACATAATATACATTAATTTTAATTTCATTTTTCAAAAATCTACCAAAAATTTTTTATATTTCAAATTTATACTTTTTTTAATTTTTAATTTCAAAAATACACCAAATTTTTTATCTTTCATATGGTGTAACAAACAGTTATAACTTGTTATACCATTTTCTAATATCTACTGTACAATGGTATAATAGCTAGTTATACCAATTTTCATAATCTTCTACAAAAAAAAATAATAGAGTATAAAAGCCTATTATACTATTTTTGAGTCTTTTACAAAAAGGTATAGCAGGGTATAACAGTTAGTTATACTTTATTATATCAATTTTCAAAATTTTCTATGGAAAAGTATAATATGGTATAACAAGCTCTTATACCAAGATATATCTACCTGTTATATCATATTATACTAATTTTTATATTACTATACACTAGTCTTGATATTTAAATAAACAATTGATGTGAGTTAATATCTAATATAATTTTTTTACTGTAATAAAATATTAAATCTGATTCAACTTACATAAAAATTAAAAAATAATTAAAATATAATCTAATTAACTGGATCGTATTTATTTTTCAACCAATTATGTTGAAAACTCTATGTTGCAAATGAATTTCCTGAGTATAATAAAGTTTATAACTAAAATTTTGATTTTTTTCAATCACAATCTAATAAAAGAGGTTAATTATGCTTTAAAAGTCTAGATAAGATCATAAACAATAATTTGTTAATAGATAATTTTTTTAAAAATATAGTAAAAGAACAAAATAAAATGAAAACATAATTGAAATAAAATAAAAAAGATATTTTTAGAGAAGAAGAGATGTGAAGAGAATGAAAGATGATTAATTTAGGGTAATTTTTATAATGAAATAGATTTTAATGTATTATTGAAATCTAATTATTTAATTAGTGTATTTATGTATAAACTACAAAATAATTTTAATTAAATTTAAAATATTTTCGAATATTTTTATAGATACTCTGCCCATTATCATTGCTACTTGTATAAATGCACTAGCCAAATGCCCTTGCAATGCAAAGGTTTATAAGATATAATCTATTTAATATTTGATACAAAAAAATACATTCATTTGTTATTTTCAATATAGTATTTAAAATTAAGTTATATGCATGTGAATTATTGTCAAACTACTTATATATAGCTACTTTTAGAAATATTTATTTGAAAAAATTTTGAAGAAAGCATATTATAGGTAGATAGAATAAATGAAAAATTATGTAGTATACTTTCAGAAAAAAGAAATATGAAAAAATAATATAAAAAATTAACAAAGAAGGAATATACATTACATAACAAAATAAATACCTATCTTAAATTTAATATGCTCAATTTATAAAAAAAATTTAATTTTAAAGTTAGAAATTCAAAAATAAGTTTCATATAATAAAAGCTATTAAAAATAAAAAAAATATGGGATTTTAAAAAGAAAACTATAAACTGATTATGCACTAACAAGTATAGAGAGTGATGTTGATCTTTTCGATGAGCAAATTTTATAAATAGTGCATTTAGTAAGGAAAGAAAACAAAAGAAATTTCTTAAATAAAAGGATGATGGAAAATAATATAAAAGAGAAATCATAGCAATAAAAGAGAAAACAAATTACAAAAGATATTGAATATAAAAAAATCATAAATTATAATTTATGCTCATAATTATTATAAAATATGCTCGTAAATTAATTGACTTTTTATTGTTTATAAAGAGTACAAATGAATTAGTAGAAATTAGCTAATAAAAATTTTAAAAATACAATGCTATGAAAAGATTGAAAAAGAAGAATGTCACATATTATTTTTAAAGAAATTCTATTCTACTTTTTATGTGATACATATAATAAATAATTTTTATTAATCATTTAAATATATAATTATCAATAGTACCATTTATAAAAAAAATTTTACTAAATTTATTTATGAATAAAAATAAATTTAAGCAAAGTAATTGTTTGGAAGTAAACAAAATAATTCATAATGCTAAAAATATGTAAAAATATTTGAATTGTATCAAATTTTCATATATCATATAGTATTCTTGCTATAAATTTAATATTAAAAATATTATAATATTATATTAATTTTTTATATGTCTAATTTAAATGTTTTAAAATTAAAATAAAATCAATTTAATTTAAACTATCACTTAAAAGGATCTAATTTAATAAATTATAACTTAAGGATATAATTAATCATTTAATATAATATGATTTATTTAAAAAATTTTATTTGATAAATTAAACCTATTAAATACTCTAGATATTAATAATTAATTAAATTTAAGATAAATAAGAATATCAACATATGAAAAATTTTAAATAATTTTATTTTTATTGAGATTTAATTATGACTTGCGAATAAAAACTAATAAAAATGAAGATGATATAATATTTTTGTATTTATTTTTATTTAATTAACAATATAAAAAGCAAAACTCTTTTAAATTTATTACTTTTGCATTATATATATATATAGAGAGAGAGAATAATTTTATAAGTTATAGTTAATCACACAATAAATTTTATTTTTAAAGTAAAAATAAAATAAAATTTTAAATAAAATGAATGAATACACTTATAAAATACTGCTCTAATGATATATCAAACGTATATTAAATAATAATTAATCTTAAAGCGTATTAATTTATTATTGTATTAACTCACATATTTAATTTAAAAGATATTACTTTAAAACAAATATAAAATAATAATTTGTACTAATTAAAATGTAAAGCATGATTTTAGAATAAATTAATTACAAAACATTACATTTTAAAATTTTGACATACCTAAATTCTATTCATATTTATATTACTACTTTATTTAATTTATCAAATTTTAAAAATAAACTTTTTAGAAACTAATGAAATACAATAAAAAAATTATTAATTGTAACTTATGTTCATAATTATTGAAAAAAATTTATAAATTAATTGATTGTTTATTATTATAGAGAAAATAAAAAATAAAAAAATAAAGAAGTAAAGATTTAAAAAAACTTAAGATAAAGATTAGATTGCTATTTATAAGCATCAAGTTGATATACATATATATATAGCAAAAAAAATTTATTTACACATTTAAATTTTATAAGTGTCCTATAACATATCTAAACTTGACGAAATTACATTTATTATTTTATTAAACTTGATAAAAATATTTTATTACTCTCTTAAATATAGCAAAAACATACCCATTAATTCATTAAAAAATCATATTTTAAATGTTATACTTATTGTCACGTATAATTTAAAAAAGTAAATATGCAACTTTATTATGTTTACGGAAATAATAGATTATTTTAATTAAATTTAGATTATTATAGATCATAAAAAAATTGTATATATAAAAGAATTTTTCTGTCATATTCAAGGGTGAAAATATATATTTTCTTTTTTATA
>CANXYI012125019.1:0-11499 GCA_948208565.1 Hura crepitans
ATACACTTTCACCAATACTACCATAACAACATGCAATATGTAATTGATATGCACAATTTTTTGTAAGTTCCAAAATTTATATTTCATAATGTACCTTTTTATATCACCCATTTTAAAAGAAACATAAATCCTTATGGATAATGAGAACATATGGCTATTGAGACCAATTACACCATAAAGGTCATCAACATGGGTCTGAATACTAGAACATAGCATGGACCCAAAGGTCAACTACCATCGTCGACCTATCTATTTCTAGTAATCGAGCAAGGAATTTATTAAGGCAAGATAAAGAATGAAAATGGCTTTTAGAAAAAGGATAATTACAATGAAGACTCTAGCAAGATTTGAATGGATTTGGAGGTTAGTATACCCAAGTTTACTAGGCTTGTAACGCCCATAAATCGAGGCTTCGTGAATAGTACCTTCGAGACTTTAATAGTCTTCTTAAGGAGCCGGGACACCTTTATAAGGCCTGCGAGGGGCGTACTAGTCATGAAACTTTGAAGGGCTAAAAAATGGGGAAAATAAATGAATTTAAAATTTTAGCAAAACAAATAATTCATTTTGGGCTATAAGCTAGTGAATCATAGCCTTAGATGGACTTGAGCTGAGAATGAACTAGAATGTGCTTCGATGGACCTAAAAATATTACACTATGAAGGTTAAAAATTCCATTGAGTTCATTGGTAAAGGAATTTTAATTTTTTGAGGTCATTCGGTAATTTTTTAAAATTACTAGATTTTTCAAGAAATTAGTTAATCAACTTGCCAATGGAATTTTGATGTGAAATTTTATGAGGCCTTAAATAGGCCTAATTTAGGATTTTTAGAATAGACAGATGATTTTTGGACATCTAGATAAATTTCTAAAATTGCCCAAAATTTTAGTTAAAATGGAGATTTTTCAAGGCGCTCTGGTGCCATGTGTGACCACCTGAGGCACCCACTTATGCATATAAATAGCCTATGTGTCAAGTGGATCTCCACCACTAAGTGCCACCTCACCCTTCACCTTCCTTCCCCACTCCCTTCTCCTTTGTGTTGATGCCATTGCTACCTTTAATCCACCATTTTTTATCTTTTCTCCTCTCAATTGTCCACCATTCCACCACTAAAAATTCCTAAAATTAGGTAAAAAGCATTCCTTGAGGCATGTGGACTCCATAGATGATCATAAGGGTGAAGAAAAATCCCCCAATTTAAAGGTGTATATATGGTGATAAAAAAATTCAAATGGTGTAAGTGGCTTCTTTTTCAATTTTTATTTTAGTCCTAAGTAGCCTATATAATTCTAAGACTAGCCATATTTTTAGTTTCTCAATTGGTATGAATTTTAAAGAATTTTCTAAAGTGAGGAATGGTGCATATAGGCATACGAAGTAATCAAGGGGAATAAGAAAATTAGGTCATTCAAAGTGTGAGGAACACTTCAAAATTAATCTAGGTATGGGATTTGATATAATTTGGACATGTTGTGATGTGTGTGACATGAAATACCATAATTATGTGTATGGAATTCATGGTTTGGTCATGTATTATGTGAGAAATATGGATATAAGAATTGTTTAATGATAATTATGTGTGTTAATAATGATTTGGATGTGAATTCAGTGAGAAAAATATATGCTTGGTTATGGACTTGATATGGCCGAGAGGTGTAGCCATAGGGTTATGGCACGTATGGCATTTGATCATGGTGGAAATGATGAGAAATAGCATGTATAGCATGAATATGAATGTGTGTATGTGAATTGGTTGAGAAGAAGGTATGTGTGTGCATGATCATGGTATGGTCGAGAGGTGTGTGCATGACGGTGTGGCCTGGCATATATGGTAAATTATGTGTACATGTGTGTGTATGGTAGAAATATGACATGTGACATATTTATGTGATGAAATTTAAGAATGTGCATATGTGTGACCATGAGCAAGTGCTAGCTGATAGGTATGGCATGTATGCATGACATTGTATATGTGTGTGGTATAGTGTATGGTATGTGTGTATGTGTGATGTGATTTGAGAATACTATGGTGTATGGCATGAATATGGCATGGAATGTTTGAAAGGATGTGGATAAATATGGTACAATGTATGCTAAGTAAAAGTAATGACAATGTGGTAGGAAATTGGTGTAAAAATGGCATGAACAAAATGGTATAAAGTGACTTAAAAAGGACCTAAAAAGTGGTATATAACTTAGGCATTTGATTTAATTGAATTGAATTGCATTTGATGACAAGTTAAGGTCAATTTGGTTGGCCTATGAGCATGAAAGAAATGAGTTTATATATGGCCTATAATGGCACAAAACAATGGCTTAAAATGGACATGAAGAATGACATATAACTATCTAAGAAATGGCTTATACCTATCTGACAAAAATGAGCTATAACTATCTCATGGAAAAATGAACTGATGAAAAGACTTATAATTGTGTATTGATCACCTAGATATAAATTAAATAATTGATTTGTAATAGAATTAAATTAATTAATAGATAGTTGGCCAAATAATTATACACCCACTAGATGGGTTGACCAGTCAACTAGGGATTTGCAGCTGCTAGAGGTATTGGTCCTTTTGGGCTTACTCAATGTGATTATGTAGGTAGTTATAGCCACTGAGGTCCTAATATTTGGGCCCTATGCACTCGAGTATTAGGAGGTCTACAAAACTTATCCCTATTACCCACTTGCTTGATTATGGATATTGTAAGGTCCTATGGGGCTGATCCCTACTGTCCACCAGAATCACCTGATGGTGATTTTTTGGGTATTGGGAGGTCCGCGGACTGATCCCTACTATCTTTATTGTTTGGTATTGGGAGGTTCCTAGGATCTGATCCTTAATATCAAACTAGGTAGGTATAGCTACCGAGGTCTAGAATGTGGGCCACTGCATAAATTTGGATTTCCCTTTTATCTAGTGTCTTAAAGAGTCGTCTATCTAGGCAGGCCTAAGTAATAAAAAGAAATTTAAAGAACTCATATAGTCTGTGATAATGGCACTTATGAATAGATAAAATAATGATATGAGACTGGTAAATGAAATAACGAGATAGAATAATAAAATAATATTATTTTATTGTATGGACTTCATATTATGCATGTATGCTTGCGTGACGTGTTTTATTATATCAAATTCACCACTGAGTTTTATACTCAGCATATTGGTGTTCCAATACATAGGTAGTAGAAGACAAAAGTACAGCCTCTGTATATTTTGTAATGTAGCAGGGTGAGCAACTCAAGGGTATGTTATTGTTTTTTTCATGGTTTATAAAGGGCACTCATGTATATAAAATGGGTTTTGGGCATTGTTAGCATATTAGTTGAAGTTGTCTGTATATTTTAAGCATAAAGCAAATAATTGTATAAAAGGCCTTTATCTGAATGTTTTTTTTTTGTGCTTTCAGATGATTGTGGGCCTTAGGACCTATGTGTTGCTTGTGAAATATGTGATGATATTAGAGGATTAGAAGGGTCCAAGTGATGATAGGTATTGATATTATTGTTAGAGTGTTTTTTTACAGGTGTATATTTTTTAGAAATGTTACCCGAGTAGTTGTTATGCTGCCTAAATTTTTGTAGAAGTAATTACTGATCAAAAAATGGATTTTTATGGTTATTATGTCTTGTATAATGATATTTAAGGATTATACTAGAGTTTTAGGAAACATCTATCCGATAAATAAATAAATAAGATCATAAGTGTTAAACGAATAAGGGTTGGAGAAATTCTAGGATAAGTGACTAAGTGGGAAGTGACATTGCCTATCAGGTTTCTTTGGGAATCAGGTAGGGGTATCACATTTAGTGGTATCAAAGCCTAGGTTTAGGCATTCCTAGGTCTTTTACATGAGTGCCAGTGTCTAGGATTTTATTTTCTGATAAGCTACACTATAATGAGGCTAGTAGTTGTTCTATTATAGTGATACAAGATGAGTGAAAGGATTCCAAAAGAATAAGGAGAAGAGATAGTTAGCCATGCTCCTACCACTATACACAGAGTAGCAGCCAGTGCAGCTACACCAAAGCTTAGTGATGTTGCCCACCAACAATAGCCATAGGCACAGCCACAGACTCTAGCATCTCCAGCACTTCTATAGCAAGTTGTAGATTTGCTAAGACACACATCAGCACTAGCTCTTATACCTCTTCCACCTCTAAATACACCTCAAAAGACACATTTAAAGAAAGTTAAAAAGATGGAAGCAATATATTTTCTGGGAACTAAGGAGAAGGATGCAGCTAGAGTAGAGTATTGGCTAAAAATGACACTCAGAATCTTAGAATAGTTAGAATGCATAGAAGAGGAAAGTTTGAAATGTTCTACCTCTCTTCTGCAAGATGAAGCTTTCCATTGGTGGGACACAACCAAGAAAAGGAATGTAGCAGCATGGGTAACCTGGGAATTCTTTTTGTAAGAGTTTAAAAAGAGATATATCCTAGAATCTTATAAAGACAAGAAAAGATAAGAGTTCCTAGACTTGAAGTAGGGAAGAAGATCTGTGTCAGAGTATGAAAAAGATTTTATAAGACTGAGTAATTTGTACCTACTAAAGAGCAAAAGTGTAAGAGGCTTCTAAAAGGCCTTAATGTAGAGTTACGTATGCCAATAGCCAACCCAAAAACTATAGACTTTGCAGTTTTGGTAGCAATAGCCTATGATATGTAAGAAATATTGCAAAAAAAGAAGGACTTTTTCTAAAGGAAAAGGCCTTTCACACCAAATCAAACTAGCTCAACACATGGAGCTAGCAAGAGGTAGAGGGAGACCCGGTTTCAATCTCAACTAGGGCAACAATCACAAGATAGCCCTAGTTATAGAGGTCTAGTCAGCCTTTTATATCTAGGCCTCGACTACCTCAACGAGCCTCTAGTGCACTAGCATCAACACCTAGGGGTACAACCCCGACTTGTCAAACTTGTACCAGAAGACATTGGGGTCAATGTTGACAGCCAATAAGGGGAGAGTGTTTCACTTATAGGGTTAGAGACCATTACTAGAGGGATTTTCCTTGGGGGCAAACTGAAGCTACTTGAACTTAAGCATCAGTAGTACCCTAAAATAGGGGATAAAGATAGAACAGAGGTGACCAACTAAGTAGTAGTCATGGGAGCGAGTTAAAGGCACGGGCTCTAACTAGATAGTATGCCATTAGAGCTTATGAGGAAGTAGAGGCTCTGGATGTCATTACTGGTACTTTTTATTTATTTGATGCACTAGTTTTGGCTTTAATAAATCATGGATCCACTCACTCTTATATTTGCACCACACAAGCACAAGATTAGGGTTTAGAACCAAAGTTTGTAGGCATAGATGTTTAAGTAAGCAATCTAATCAAATAAAGTGTGATAGTGAATAAAGTATATAAACACTGTCCACTTGTAATCTAAAAATAGCTATTCTCTGCAGACTTCATTGAACTTCCTTTTCATGAATTTGACATCTTGGGTATGGACTAGTTATCTGAACACTAGGCTACGGTTGACTGTGAACACAAAAGGCTTACCCTTAGAACAATAAAGGGACATGAAGTGACAATTATGGATGAGAGAAATTCCTTAAATAACCTCATCTCAGCTATTATAGCCAAATAACTTATCCATAAGGGTTGTGAAGCATACTTAGCCCATGTAATTAACACTAGTAGTCCTACACCAAGCATTGATCAGATTTCAATTGTGTCTGAATTTTTTGATATGTTCCTTAAAGAGTTACCAAGACTATCTCTATAGTGGGAGCTTGATTTTGAAATTGAAGTATATCTTAGTACTTCAGCTGTATCCATTACTCCCTATAGAATGGCACCCACAGAGTTGAAAGAATTAAAGGTACAGTTGCAAGAATTGTTGGACAAGAGCTTCATCAAACCCAGTATTTCACTATGGGGAGCACTTATGCTATTTGTAAAGAAGAAAGATGGGTCACTTCGATTGTGTATTGATTACAGGCAATTGAATAAGGTGACTATGACAAATAAATATCATTTTCCTAGGATTAATGACCTTTTTTATCAGCTTCAAGGTGCCGGTGTCTTTTCCAAGATTGACTTGAGATCAGGGTATTATGAATTACGGATTAAAGAGTTAGATATCCCTAAGACTGCCTTCAGGGCTATATATAGGTATTATGAGTTCCTAGTGATGCCATTTGGACTTACTAATGCTCCAGTAGCCTTTATAGGTTTAATGAATAGGTTTTTTCAACCATATTTGGATCAATTTGTGGTGGTGTTTATTGATGACATTCTAGTCTATTCTAAAAACAAGGAGGAACATGAACAACATCTCAAGGTAGTCTTACAAACTCTAAGAGAGAAGCAGTTATATGCTAAACTAAGCAAATATGAATTCTAGCTTAATAAAGTGGCTTTCCTAGGCCATATTGTGTCAGCAATAGGCATTAAAGTAGATCCCAACCAGTTTAAAGCTATGTTAGAATAGGAACCTTCTAGAAATGTGACTAAGATATGGAGTTTCCTAGGATTGGCTGATTACTACAAAAGATTTGCAAAGGGTTTCTCAATGATTGTAGCAGCACTGACCAGGTTGATAAGGAAGAATATAAAGTTTAAATGGGATGACAAATGTCAGGAGAGTTTTGACAGACTAAAAACAATGCTAACTAAACCCCCTATCCTTTTTCAACCTGAACAAGGGAAGGACTTTGTCATTTTTAGTGATGCTTCGCATAATGGACTTATATGTGTATTAATACAAGATGGTAAAGTAGTAGCATATGCTTCTAAATAGTTGAAGCCACATAAGAGGAATTATCCTACTCATGATCTGGAGTTGGATGTAATTGTTTTTGCATCAAAAATTTGGTAGCATTATTTGTATGGTGAAAAATGTTACATTTACACTGATCATAAGAGTTTGAAATATCTCCTCACCTAGAAGGAGTTAAACTTAAGGCAGTGATGGTGGTTAGAGTTGATCAAGGATTATGTTTGCCTAATAAACTATCACTTAGGAAAGGCTAAGGTAGTTACAGATGCATTGAGCAAAAAATCATTGTGACAATGTGAGCAATAAATGTTAGAATGGAATATATAGAGAAAGATTCCATTTTAGTTGAATTATAGATCAAGCTTAATTTTAAGTAGCAGATAAAAGAGGCACAGACATGAGATGGATAGCTAACACAGATTATCAATAAAGTTAAAGAGGGGAAGAACACAAAGTTGATCAAGGAGAGGATGGATGCTTATAGTAATAGTGCAAGTTATTTGTACTTGATACAGATGACTTGAGGATATAGATTTTGAGAAAGGCACATGAAGCTCTCTATTCCATGCATTTAGGCAGTATAAAGATGTACCTAGATTTAAAGCCTCACTATTAGTGGTCAGGGATAAAGCATGGCATAGCTGAATATGTAGCCAGGTGTTTAACATGTTAGCAAGTAAAGGCTGAGCATCAAGTTCCTTCTGGATTGTTACATCTAATAGCAATACCAGAATAGAAATGGGAGAAGGTTACCATTGATTTTGTGATGGCATTACTACTGACTAGGAATAAGTGTGATGTTGTGTGGGTGATTATAAATAGGCTTACCAAGACAAGACATTTTATTCTTATGAGGGTGGACTACTCCTTGAAGAAGCTAGCACAACTGTATATTGATGACATTATGAGATTGCATGGTGTGCCAGTAGCCATAATTTCATAGAGAGATCCTTGACTCATTTTCAGGTTTTGAAAGAAGTTGCATGAAGCTATTGGTACTAGACTGACATATAGTACAACTTTTCACCCTCAGACAGACGAGCAATCAGAATAAGTGATACAAGTACTACAGGACAAGTTATATAGTTATACGATAGAGTTCGAAGGAAACTAGGACCAGTACTTGTCTTTAGCTGAATTTGCATATAATGACAGTTATCAAGCTAGTTTGGGCATGGCACCTTATAAGGCATTATATGGCAGAAGGTGCAAAACTCCTCTTTTGTCAGAGTGAAGTAGGTGAAAGCAAGATTGTGGGGATTAACTTAATCAAGGATATAGAGGATAAAGTCAAGGTTATAAGAAAGAGAATAAAAGCTACTACGAATCGATAGAAATCATATGTTGATTTGAAAAGAAGGGATATAGAATCTGAAGTAGGTGAGAAAGTTTTCTTAAAAGTATCATCGTGGAAGTAGGTACTCAAGTTTGGTAAGAAAGGAAAGCTTAATCTTAGATTTACTGGTTCCTATAAGATTATAGAATGTATAGGCCAGTGGCATATAAGCTAGCCTTACCATCTGAGTTGCAGCAGATCTATGATATGTTCTATGTAGTATTGCTTAAACGATATAAATTTGATCCGTCACATGTAATACCTATAGAAGAAATCCATGTATAGCTAGATTTGACTTATAAGGAAGAACTAGTGCAGGTTCTAACTCAAGAAGTGAAGCAGCTATGGAATAAAACCATACCACTAGTCAAAGTGTTATGGAAGCATCACAATTTAGAAGAAGCCACTTGGGAAAGTGAGGAGCAGATACAAGCTCAGTACCCACATTTATTATCACCAGGTAATTTTGAGAACAAAATTATATAAAGGGGCAAGAATTGTAATACTCGTAAATCGAGGCTTCATAAACAATACCTTCAAGACTCGAACAGTGTTCTTAGGGAGTTGAGCACCTTCGTAGGGCCCAAAAAGGGGTATACTGGTCATGAAACTTTGAAGGACTAGAAAATGGGTAAAACAAATGAATTTAAAAATTTAGCAGAACTAATAATTCATTTTGGGCCATAAGCTAATGAATCGAGCCTTAGATGGACTTGGGCCAGGAATAACCCGAGATATGCCTAAACAGACCTAAAAATATTACACCTAAAAGGTTAAAAATTCTACTGAGTTCATTGGTGAAGGAACTTTAATTTTCTTAGGTCATTTGATAATTTTTCAAAATTACCCGATTTTCTAAGAAATTGGTTAACCAACTTTGCCTTAAATAGGCCCAATCAAGGATATTTAGAATAGATGCGATGATTTTTAGAGGTCTAGATGAATTTTTAAAATTGCCCTAACTTTCAGTTAAAATCAAGATTTTTCGAGGCGCTCGGGTGCCATGTGTCACCAGCTGAGGGAACCACTCATGCATATAAATAGCCTATGTGCCAAGTGTATCTCCACCACCAAGTGGCACCTTTCTCCCTCACTTCCTCCTCCCTTGTGTTGATGCCATTGCTACCTCTAAGCCACCATTTTTTATCTTTTCTCCTCTCAATTTTCCACCATTGCACCACCAAAAATTCCTAAAATTAGGTAGAAAATATTCCTTGAGGCATATGGACTCCATAAATGATCATATGGGTAAAGAAAGATCCCCCAATTTAAACGTATACATATGGTGATAAAAAAAATTTCAAATGGTGTAAGTGGCTTCTTTTTCAATTTTTATTTTAGTCCTAAGTAACCTACACAATTCTAAGACTAGCCATGTCTTTAATTTCTCAATTTGAGCTTGGTGTGAATTTTAAGGAATTTTTTAAAGTAAGGAATGGTGTATGTAGGCCATAAGAAGTAATCTACGGGAACAAGGAAATTAGGCCATTCAAAGTGTGAGGAAGGCTTCAAAATTAATCTAGGTATGTGGATTTGACATAATTTGGATAAGTCGTGATTTGTGCAATCATGAAATACCATAATTATGTGTATGGAATACATGGTTTGATCATGTATTGTGCATGAAATATGGATATAAGAATGGTTTAATGTTAATTGTGTGTGTTAATAATGATTTGGATGTGAATTTGGTGAGAAAAATATATGCTTAGTCATGGACTTGATATGGCTGAGAGGTGTAGCCATGGGGTTATGGCATGTGATCATGGTAGAAATAATGAGAAATGGCATGTATAGCATGAATGTGTGTATATGAATGGGAGAGAAAAAGGCATGTGTGTGCATGATCATGATATGGCCAAGAGGTGTGTACACGATCATGATATGGTGGAGAGGTATGTGAATGACGACATGGCACGACATGTGTGGTATATTATGTGTACTTGTGTGTTTATGGTAGAAATATGACATGTGATGTGTTTATGTGATGAAATGTAAGAATGTGTAGTGTGTGACCATGAGCAAGTGCTGGCCAAAAGGTATGGCATGTATGCATGACATTGTATGTGTGTGTGTGTGATGTGATTTGAGAATCCTATAGTGTATGGCATAAATATGGCATGGAATATGTGAGAGGATGTGGATGAATATGGTACAATGTATGCTAAGTAAGAGTATGACAATGTGGTAGGAAATTGGAGGTAACAATTGGTGTATAAATGGCATGAACAAAAATGGTATAAAGTGACTTAAAAAGGACCTAAAAAGTGGTATATAACTTGGGCATTTGATTTAATTGAATTGAATTATTTTTTATGACAAGTTAAGGTCAACTTGGTTAGCCTATGATTATGAATGAAATGAGTTTATATATGGCCTATAATGGCAAGAAATGATGGCTTAAAATAGACATGAGGAATGACTTATAACTATCTAAGAAATGGCTTATAACTGTCCGAAAAAAATGACCTATAATTGTTTCATGGAAAAATGAACTAATGAAAAAAACTTATAATTGTGTATTGATCACCTAAAAATAAATTAAATAATTAATTTGTAATGGAATTAAATTAATTACTGGACAGTTAGCCCAATAGTTAGACACCTACTAGATGGGTTAACCTGTCAACTAGGTTTTTGCAGTTGCTAGAGGTATTAGTTCTTTTGGGCCTACTCAATGTGATTATATAGGCAGTTATAGCCATTAAGGTCATGATATTTGGGCCCTGCACACTCAAGTATTGGGAGGTCTACGAGACTAATCCCTACTACCCACTTGCTTAATTATGGATATTGGGAGGTCCCACGGGGCTGATCCCTACTGTCTACCAGAATCACCTAATGATGATTTTTGGGGTATTGGGAGGTCTAACGACTGATCCTTGCTATCCTTACTATCTAGTATTGGGAAGTTCCTAAGAACTGATCCTTGATATCAGACCAGGTAGGTGTAGCTATCGAGGTTTAGAATGTGGGTCACTGCATAACTTTGGATTTCCCTTTCATCTAGTGTCTTAAAGAGTCGTCTATCTAGGTGAGCCTAAGTAATAAAAAGAAATTTAAAGAACTCATACAGTCTATGATCATGGCACCTATGAATAGATAAAATAATGCTATAAGACTAGTAAATGAAATAATGAGATAGAATAATATAATAATATTATTTTATTGCATAGACTTCATATTATACATGTATGCTTGCATGACATGTTTTATTATATCAAATTCACCATTGAGTTTTATACTCAGCGTATTGGTGTTCTAATGCACAAGTAGCAAAAGACAAAAGTATAGCCATAGGTCCTCATGGGTCATAGCTGTGAGTCCCTTATTTTTTTAGAGACTATTCATTGATTGAGTAAGGTCACGGTTATAAGGCTTGTAGTTTAGCTGTAGACACCTAGATTTTGGTTCTATAACTT
>CANXYI012125075.1:0-11645 GCA_948208565.1 Hura crepitans
TAACTCCAAATAAAAATCTAAAACCATATAATCTCTTAAAACACTTTAAAATACCTAAAACAAAAATAAAAAAATGAAATAAAAACACTTACACTAAAAAATGTCACTATTTATCAAGGTTGAATATCTCTCTCTACAAGCCAAATTCTCTAAATTTCTCACTTAAATTAGACTCTATGGATCATGTAAGGTCTAATTTATATGTTTTTGTGTTTTTTGGTGGTGGGAGGAGGGAGAAAGAGAAGAAAAAAGAATGGAGGAGAGAGAAGAAGAATGGCATCGACCAAAGGGAATTTTTGGGCGAGGAAGATGATGGTTCACACATGTGACCCCCTCACATGTGTGGACCCTTATATAGGAGTAAGTGGATGGCTTAGATCGCTACATGTGGTGATTTAACAGTCTGTTTTCTCCTCATTTCCTTTTAAACTTCAAAAATTCACAGAAATTTTTCTAGACCTCCAAAAATACTTATTTCAATTTTAAAAATCCTTGTTTAGTGTCATTAAGGCTCATGTAAAATTTCAAGTCAAAATTCCACTATTGACTTTTGGGCACTATTCACCTGCTAGAATAAAATATTCAAAAAAACCAATGACCTCAAAAAATTAAAATTACTTCTCCATCATGTTAATTGAAATTTTTGAGATATAGGGTATGGTATTTTTGGGTCTATTTAGGTACATCCTAGGGCTGTCCCAGTATAACCTAATTTTATCTCTATATTCACTAATTCTTTGACCCGAAATGATTTATTAGTTCTACTAAATTTTTAAATTCTTTCATTTTGTCCATTTTCAGGCCCGTCAAAGTTTTATGACCAATATGGCCCTTTCTAGCCTCGTGAATGTGCCCCGTCCTACAGGGAACACCATTTATGCCATAGAAGTACTATTCATGAAACTTAGACATATAGGTGTTACAAAAATTTTTATGTTTGTAGCTAGAGAGAATGAATTGGTAGAGGAAATGAAGGACAAGGATTAAGAGTTGTATTTTGCGTGTTTGGGAGTCCACTATAAGTGAAATTAATGAGAAATGCATGGTGTATTATGAATGTATGAAATTTGAGTGTATGTGTGGGTATGGAACTATTAGTTTAAATTTATGTATATGTGCACTTGGGTGATGAATGTGTGTATGAAATGAGGTATGAAAAATAAACATGAATACATAAAGAAATGGTGGAAAATAATGTGCATGTGTGTGAGTGTGGAATGGACGAATGGTGTGGCTTGGTGTTTATGTTTATGCATGTGTGAATAATGGCTTATGATGGGATAAAGAATAGGTTGATATAGTGGCAATATGAGTATTATGAATGATTAGGGTGAATTAATGTGTTTGCCTTTAGATATAATGGTGACATGATGTACATGGTGAGGGAAACATGTGTGAGTGTGTGCTAAAGTAAGATTAGGGCAAACAAAAGTTTGAATAATATTAGGTAAGTGTAAATAGTATATTCCATTGACTATAATTGGAATGTAGAATGACATGACTTATTGGCACACTTGGGTGTAATAATGCATGTAACCTTAATAAGGTAAGTATGACCTATCACTGCGATCTATTATATGATACAAGATTTAATGTAGAAATGAAATAGATAATGACAACACCTATTTTGGGATGGTTAAAGTAATGGGTAAGAAAAATGCATATATATGATCTCGTGTATCAAAAAACACATCATTAAAGAATGAAGTAGTAACAATTAATTGATGGACTAAAAGAATATTGGAATTGGCCCATATTAGCTAGACCACCTATAGGATAGGTTGATCAATCAACTAGGGAGTTAGCAGCTACTAAAGGCTTTGGTTCTTATGGATCACGACTTTATGAAATTGTATGGTAGTTGCAGCTGCCATGTAATGCCCATGCATCGATGCTCTGAGCATAGCACTCGAGACCCGACAAGGGCACCCGGTATGTTGGGTCATTAGCACGGATCCCGAGGTAAGGCACATTTCCTAAGAAACTTCACAGGCTTGAAAAAGGGTGAAAATGACTTCAATAAAATTTTAGCAAAACCAATAATTTAATTTCGATCATATGCTAGCAGGTCATGGGCTCAGATGGAGTTGGGCCGGGAATAACTCAGGATGTGCCTAGATAGAACCGAAAATAGTGGACCCTGAAGCTCAAAAATTTCACTGAGTTTGATGGTGAAGGAATTTTTAGAATCGGAGGTCGTTTGTACATTATCGTGATTTTTTAGATTTGGCATGCAAATTGAGGTAATCTGAAAACTATCTTATCAGAGGAATTGGGCCACGAAAATTCACGAGTGTGCAATTGGGATTTAATAAGAAATTTTAAAACAAACAATGCAATTTTTTTTGACATCGTTTGGGATTTTTTTGGGTTTTCAGCAGAACTGCGATTTTCCCAAAATTTTGCTAGCCTAGTTCCCGAAGGAATTAGGCCGTGAAACTTTACAAGCCTCTAATTGAAGGTATTTCAGAATTTTAGAAACAAACATGATAATTTTTAGAGCTCTAACCGGCCATAAAAAAATTCCCAAAGTTCTGCCGCGAATCGAGTTGCCGCAAAATGCTTGATTTTTAATTTGGGTACTTCCCAATGGAATTTCATCGTGAAATTTTTCAAGCATAAAATTGGGGTCAAATGATGAATTTAAGAATAAGCGATGTAATTTTTTGATAACCATGTGATTTTGTAAAAAATCCCCGAAGTTAGCAGCCCCTATATTTAGGAATTCGAACCTAGGGTGTTCGGGAACCCCGTAACACGAACCAAGGTTGTTCTAGTATTTTCTAGTCACTGAGCCATATGGACATGGCCTTTGAAAGCCATTTGGCCACCATTTTCACCATAAATTGATTTCCTTCTCCTATCTTTCCTCATCTCTTTCTTCTTCAGAAATTACTGGTTACATTTCCAATTTTCTTCTCCCCTGTTCGTGGCTGTATCAGCCTTGCAAGTCACTTTAATGGCCACTAAAAAGTGGCAACTCTAGTAAGAAGTCAAGTGGAAGGGGATGGAGGACACCAATTCCCCAAAGAATTGAAGAGAAGCATGGAGAGAGTGGAGATTATTGCAGTTAAGAGTTGGAATTTCAGAGTATGTAACTCTTTTAATTTCTATTATAGGGGCTTTTGAAGGCTTTAATCCCCTCCTAAGCTTGGTCATAACTTTATGGTGATTAAGTGTGTTGCTTTTGGTGTTTATGTGAGGTGAAATGGGGAGGGACAACAAAGGTTTATTTAAGTGAAAAGGGAGGAGCAGCAAGGTGATGAAGTAAGGAAGAAACGCTACTGGAATTTATAGGTATATGGATTTAATTAATTAAAAGCATGCCATTCTTGCTTATTTAATTGAGAATTTGCCATTGAGATGTCTAAAATTTTGGTTAAGTTAATTATGCTTGAGTTGCTGTTGTGTTAGTGTGCGTGTGTGTCCTCTATTTTTTTAATTAGGGTGATTGAGTTAGGAAGTTGGGGTTGGTGTGGGTTGCTAAGTTGTTAAATTTTAGTAGGTGTTAGCCTCTATCCTTATTAGGTTGAAATGAATGTATGGGAAAGGTACCAAAGCAATGTGAAAATTTAGTGTGTGTGTGGCATGTTGTGTAATAGTGCTATACAAAAACGGGACTGAATTTGGGTGATGGTGTGAGTGCAGGAGGGAGCATGGAGATGTGCTCAGAAAATCAACATAGGGTACTTTGTAAAGGAGTGGTGAGAGGTGTGAGGGTGAAAGGGATGGCAAGAATAGGCTGGTAGAGAGGTCGGGTAGTGTAGATGAATTAGGTGACATTGTGTGCAGTGTGTGTGGCATAAGAGTTGAGTTTGGTGTAGGGGAAAAATTCTAGTTAGTTGATAAAGCATTAAGGTAATATAGGGTGATTGAGGGGTTGATGTAGGATGAAATTGAATGAAGTGTAAGTTTGTTAATTATGTATCAATATAAGTAGATTTAGGGGTTCATTTAAGATGAATATAAAGGAAGTTTTAATGTTGTTATTTGTGTGTATGGTGCAAGTGATGAGAGTTACATAATGAGTGTATATAGAGGCATAAAAAAGGGCCTCACATATTAGGTTGTGAACTCAATAAAGCTATGCATAATGCAAGTGAAAATTAGTTGAAGGTGAACCTTAAAGGGGTAGTGGTCCTAGTGTATAGCCCTTAAACAAATTGTTGGTAATTTTTCCTAGACTAAAGATCTCTAATATATATATGACAATTTAAAGAAAAGGCACAAGTTAGATATATAGACATGCAAGCCAAAAGTGGTGCATGGGAATTTAAATAAAACACACCTAGAATAGGAAATTTAACTTCGATAAAATACACATAGAGTAGATTACCACTGTTATTATCTTGTGGAGTTGGTAAAATAAATCTAATTATGGAAATAATGTAATTAAAATGATAGTAATTATCATTTATTGATATAATTAATTGATTTATGTGTGAAGGTAATTTAATATGGAAATAAAACTTAAAATGATAAACATGACTTCGGATGAAATAGATATATACCTATGTGGTAATTACATGTTTTAGAAAAAAAAAAGAACAAAAAAATGGGTAAAGTAATGGTGAGAAAAACCTATGCTAAACTGAGTTGAAATATAATTGAAACGGAAGATGCTTAAAATTCTTTAGCTATGGGCCTATTAGTGTAATGGAAGATAAATTAATGGCTATAGGCCTATGATGGCAATGAAAACTCACGAAGTGATCGTAACTATCCTATAAAAGGGTCAAACTAGATCTAGCTTGAATATGATTTATAAATTGCATGTATTATGGCCTTAATTGATAGAATAGAATGGACTTAATGATGCTTGCAGAACTGTGTTAAGTTGAGCTTAGAAAACACACCTATATTTGTCCGAGTCATAGTGTGACTGTGGAAATAAATTCATAACTGATTGTTAAACGATGTTAAATAGTATAAAACAATGATTAGTAAATAAATGAAAGTGAAAGAAAATCAAATGGCCCATTAGTTAGACGCCCATTGGATGGGTTGATCGGTCAACTAGGGATAGAGCAGTTGCTAGGTAGTCAGTCCCTCTGGGGCCCACTGCCTTGTGTTGGTGATGTTGAGACGGTGTGATGCTTCGCTATCCTATTTAGTGTGACAATGGATATTAGGAGTGGTCTACGGATGGGTCCTTGCTATCTATTAGTCTGATATTAGGAGTGGTCTACAGACGGGTCCCTACTATCGGGTAAGGTAGGTACAGTTACTTAGGCCTTAAAAGTGGGCCATTGCATAGGACGCATTCTGCTCTCCAGTGTCTTAAAGTGTAGTCTACCTAGTTGGGCCTAATCCTAAACTTAAATATTATTACTTTTGAGTGATTAATTAGTTAAATGAATATGATATCCCCAATTAAATTAAAGAGATATGTGAATGAACTACAGTAATTAATTAACTATGATTATTACACAAATATACAGGTGAGTGTCTGGGAACTACTTTAGGAGAAGATTATAAAAGGTGCAAAATTTTACTAGAGGTCATGTTTTCATTAATCTTAATATAAGGGTTAATAGCTATCTGAACCATGTGATAAAATTAGTGTAGTGACTTTAATATGTAGGAACTCATAATATGTATACACTAAACATCATGTGTTTAATAGGTGAGACATACTTTTAATTGATTAAATTCACCACTGAGTTTTATAATCAGCGTACCAATATTTTGGTGCCTAGGTAAGCAGGAACAACAAGACAACCTTGAGAAAAGTTTAGTGTAGCAGCAAAGTCAGCAAAGGAAATGATTTCTATTTGATTCAATCTATGCAATGGCACTCATGTAATAGCTGTAGGTTATGTGTCCAACATGCTTAGTAGTTGCTGTGGTTTTATAATTTATTTAAATTCTAAATTTGTATGAATAGCTTTGGCATAAATGAATAAATACTTTTGTGATTTGTTACTTAAGTTTTATATTAAGACTAAATGTAGTGCCTGACTACATGTGATGCTGGTATATGAAGGATGATAAGAAGGATGGTAGGATGGGAAGTACACCTACTATCGAGGTTCTTTAAAGATCTGATAGGGGTGCTACATATAGTGGTATCAGAGCATAGGTTACCTATTCCTAGGAATGTTACATGAGTGCCTCTATCTAAGAGTAATTCTGATTGAACTGCTACACTGCAACAAGGCTGATCAGCGACTAGTTTATTCATGATAATTACACTAAGTGGGTGAACCCAACTAGAACAAAGGGAGTTAATAATAAGTTATACCCTACTGCTAATCGAAGGACTGATAAGTCGAATATTGCTATATGCTAATCACCAACTCAAGCCTAGTTATAATAATTTAGTCAAATAGTGCAGGTAATATCACTACAAGTTAAAGGGAATTGTTAAGATGGGTAACAGAGTTGGGATAGATGTTTGTGCCTAAAAAGGAAAAGATGCTTCAAAAATAGTGTATCATGCTTAACTAATGTGACAAATTGGTAACAAGAGACTGGAGATGGTACATGCTTCCATATTTGAATAATAGTAACCTATCATAAGAACTTGAAACCTAAATGTGTAAGGCTAACCAAGTGAAATTAAGAATGACACTAATTTAACTATGGTCGTATAAGAGAAGTATATGTACCCTACCAGTTAGTAAGTTATACACAGCTAAATTACTAGCCTTATTAGGAATTACTAAACCCAACTATACATGTATGCACTTCTAAGAATATTGGAGGATATTCATACTATATAGTTAGGAAGTGAATAAGAGACACTTAAAATATTTAATAAGATTACAGATACAAAAGGAAAAATATATATAAAAATAAACAAATAAATAAATGAGTGCAATTAAGTTGATTACCGCCAAGATCCCTACAGGCAAATGCCATTTCCTATTCTTTGGCTGCATTCATTACCGGGCCTGAGCATTGCATTTTGGCATGGACTGCATATTAGCATAATCTTCCTTCATTTTAGCATATGCATTTCATGATTGCACATGGCATATTAGTAGCCTAGTTATGAGGGGACTTGGCAGGAGTCAAATATCAAACTATAAACAAATAGGAAAGTAAATACTAAAGGAAAAGGGAAAAGGAATTAATGAAATAAATCTGATACAATAAAATATAGTAGAAAATAATATATTTACCATTTTACACTTAAGAGGGGAAAGTTGTTAACAAGTAAGGTCAGAGTATCAAAGTCTTTCCAAATTATTATATTCTGCACTTAATAAGAGATGGATGCAAGGAGGCATAATACGAGCATGTACAAGGTGAATAAAATGGCATGTTATATCATAAGTAAACATAGTTACCAATATTTTGCTAAGAAAACAATATGCACATATAAAGAAGAAGTAGAGTGATGACTTCAGTGCAGTTGGTTGTAACTTAAACTTGTGAGATGTGGTTAGATGATCGTAATCATGCTGATTTATAGTAGAGTGAGTTATGGTTGAACCAATAAGTTATAAGACACTGCCAAGACATAAAGGTTGCGTAAAGACTTGAGAAGTGAATAAGAGCTCGATGTAGTATCCAGAAATGAACTGAGCAATTTTGAGGACAAAATTTTCTAAGAGGGCAAGACTTGTAATGCCCATGCATTAGGGCTTCGAGAATAGCGCTCGAGACCCGAAAAGGGCACCTGGTGTACAGGTTCATTGGCATAGGTCCCGAGGTAGGCACATTTCCTAAGAAACTTCACAGGATTGAAAAAGGGTGAAAATAACTTCAATAAAATTTTTAGCAAACCAATAAATTAATTTTGGCCATACACTAGTAGGTCATGGGCTCAGATCGAGTCGAGCTAGGAATGACCCAGGATGTGCCTAGACAGAACTGAAAATAGTGGATCCTCAAGCTCAAAAATTTCACTGAGTCTGATAATGAAGGAATTTTTAGAATCGAAGGTCATTTGTAAATTCTCGTGATTTTTGATATTTGGCATGCAAATCGAGGCAATTTGAAAACTATCTTATCGGAGGAATTGGGCCACAAAAATTCAAGAGTGTGTAATTGGGATTTAATAAGGAATTTTAAAACAAATAGCACAATTTTTTGACGTCATTTGGGATTTTTCGGGTTTTTTGAAGAACTGCAATTTACCCAAAATTTTGCTAGCCTAGTTCTCGAAGGAATTAGGCCATGAAACTTTATAGGCTTCTAATTAAAGGTATTTGAGGATTTTAGAAATAAACACAATAATTTTTAGAGGTTCGAGCGGCTAAAGAAAAATTATCAAAGTTCTGTCGCGAATCGAGTTGCCGCAAAACGCTTGATTTTTAATTTAGGTACTTCTCAATGGAATTTTGCTGCAAAATTTTGTAGGCATGAAATTTGTGTTAAATGATGAATTTAGAAATAAACGGAGCAATTTTTTGATAATAGTATGATTTTTTAAAAATCCCCGAAGTTAGCAGCACCTATGTTTGAGAATTCGAATCTCGAGGTGTTTGAGACCTTGTAACATGAATCGAGATTGTTTTAGTCTTTTCTAGTCACTGAGCCATATGGACATGGCCTTTGAAAGCCATTTGGCCACCATTTTCACCACAAATTGATTTTTTTTATTTCTTTCTCCTCTCTTTCCTTATTTCTTTCTTCTTCAAAAATTACTGGTTACATTTCCAATTTTCTTCTCCCCTATTCATGGCTATATCAGCCTTCCAAGTCACTCTAATTGCCACCAAAAAGTGGCAAATCTAGTAAGAAGTCTAGTGGAAGGGGATGGAGGACACCAATTCTCCAAATAATTGAAGAAAAGCATGAAGAGAATGAAGATCATGCCAGCTAGGAGCTGGAATTTCAGAGTAAGTAACTCCTTTAATTTCTATTTTGGGGGCCTTTGAAGGCTTTATTCCCCTCCCAAGCATGGTCATAACTTTATGGTGATTAAGTGTGTTGCTTTTGGTGTTTATGTGAGGTGAAATAGGGAAGGACAACAAAGGTTTATTTAAGTGAAAAGGGACGAACAGCAAGGTGATGAAGTGAGGAAGAAAGGCTGCTAGAATTTATAGGTATATGGATTTAATTAATTAAAAGCATGCATTTCTTGCTTATTTAATGTAGAATTTGCCATTGAAATGTCTAAAATTTTGGTTGAGTTAATTATGCTTGAATTGCTACTGTGTTAGTGTACATGTGTGTCCTCTATTTTTTTTAATCGGGGTGGTATGAATAGGGTGATTGAGTTAGGAAGTTAGGGTTAGTGTGGGGTGCTAAGTTGTTAAATTTCAATAGGGGTTAGCCTCTATCCTCATTAGGTTGAAATGAATGTATGGGAAAAGTACCAAAGCAACATGAAAATTTAGTGTGTGTGTGGCATGTTGTGTAATACAAGAATGGGACTGAATTTGGGTGATAGTGTGAGTGCAGGAGGGAGCATGGAGACATGCTCACAAAATTAACATAGGGTGCCTTGTAAAGGAGTGGCATGAGGTGTGAGGGTGAAAGGGATGGCAAGAACAGGCTGGTAGAGAGGTCAGGTAGTGCAGATGAATTAGGTGACATTGTGTGCAGTGTGTGTGGCGTGAGAGTTAAGGTTGGTGTAGGGGAAAAATTCTAGTTGGTCAATAAAGCCTTAAGGTAATATATGGTGATTGAGGGGCGAATATAGTATGAACTTGAATGAACTGTAAGGTTGTTAATTGTGGATCAATATAAGGTGATTTAGGGGCTAATGTAAGATGAATTTAAAGGAAGTTTTAATGTTGTTATTTGTGTGTATTGTGCAAGTGATGAGAGTTACATAATGAGTGTATATAGAGGAACAAAAAGGGGCCTCACATATTAGGTTGTGAACTCAATAAAGCTATGCATAATGCAACTGTAAATTAGTTGAAGGTGAACCTTAAAGGGGTAGTGGTCCTAATGTATAGCCCTTGAACAAATTGTTTGTAATTGTTCCTTGACTAAAGATCTCTAACATATATGTGACAATTTAAATAAAAGGCATAAGTTAGATGCATAGACATGCAAGCTGAAAGTGGTGTATGGGAATTTAAATAAAACACACCTAGAATAGGAAATTTAACTTCGATAAAATACACATAGAGTAGATTACCACTAGTGCATGAAAATAATGCAAGAAAAAGGGGTTTTAATTGTTATCTTGTGGAGTTAGTAAAATAAATCTAATTACGAAAATAATGTAATTAAAATGATAGTAATTATCTTTTATTAGAATAATTAATTAATTTATACATAAAAGTAATTTAATATGGAAATAAAACTTAAAATGATGAACATGACTTAGGATGAAAAAGATATATACCTATGTGGTAATTACTTGTTTTAGAAAAAAAAGGGTAAAGTAATGGTGAGAAAAACCTATGCTAAACTGAGTTGAAATATAGTTGAAATGGAAGATGCTTAAAGTTCTATGGCTATGGGCTTATTAGTGTAATGGAAGATAAATTAATGGCTATAGGCCTATGATGGCTATGAAAACTCATGAAGTGACCGTAACTGTCCTATAAAAGTGTCAAACTGGATCTAGCTTGAATATGCTTTATAAATTGCATGTATTATGGCCTTAATTGAAGGAATAGAATGGACTTAATGATGCTTGTAGAACTGTGTTAAGTTGAGCTTAGAAAACACACCTATATTTGTCTGGGTCAAAGTGTGACTGTGGAAATAAATTTATATCTAATTGTTAAATGATGTTAAATAGTATAAAATAATGATTAGTAAGTAAATAAAAGTGAAAGAAAGTCAGATGGCCCATTAGTTAGATGCCCACTGGATGGGTTGACCGATCAACTAGGGATAGAGCAGTTGCTAGATAGTCAGTCCCTTTGAGGCCCACTATTGTGTGTTGGTGATGTTGAGACTGTGTGATGGTTTAGCATCCTATTTAGTGTGACAGTGGATATTGGGAGTGGTCTACGGACGGGTTCCTACTATCCACTTTTGTGTGATGTTTTGTAGATATTGGGAGTGGTTTACAGACGTGTCCCTGCTATCTGCTAGTCTGATATTAGGAGTGGTCTACGGACGGGTCCCTCTTATCAGGCGAGGTAGGTTCAGCTACTTAGGCCTTAAAAGTGGGCCACTACACATGATGCATTATGCTCTCTAGTGTATTAAAGTGTAGTCTACCTAGTTGGGCCTAATCCTAAACTTAAATATTATTACTTTTGAGTGATTAATTAGTTAAATGAATATGATATCCCTGATTAAATTAAAGAGATATATGAATGAACTACAGTAATTAATTAACTACGATTATTACATAAATATACAGGTAAGTGTCTGGGAACTAATTTAAGAGAAGAGTATAAAAGGTGTAAAATTTTACTAAAGGCTGTGTTTTCATTAATCTTAATATAAGGGTTAAATAGCTATCTGAACCACGTGATAAAGTTAGTGCAGTGACCTTAATAAGTAGGAACTCATAATATGTATACACTAAACATCATATGTTTAATAGGTGAGACATACTTTTAATTGTTTAAATTCACCATTGAGTTTTATACTCAGCGTACCGATATTTTGGTGCGCAGGTAAGTAGGAACAGCAGGATAGCCTCGAGACAAGTGTAGTGTAGCAGCAGAGTCAGCGAGGGAAATGATTTCTATTTGATTCACTCTGTGTAATGGCACTCATGTAATAGCTGTAGGTTTTGTGTTTAGCATGCTTAGTAGCTATTATGGTTCTAT